>CALNXJ010000166.1:0-148249 GCA_942486045.1 Pocillopora meandrina | reverse complement strand
AAAAGACAAGATTAATAAAAAAGATCCGCCATGTTTGGAAATGCGCAGGCGCTTATTTGTTAGATTAAGAGTCAGCCATCTGCTCTGGAAGGGCTGACAGAAAAGCTCCTTGCAGCTTCATAACTAGTTTCCAAGGAAAAAATCTTATACGCTCAAGAAAAATTCTAAATTTTCTTTGAAATAGTAAAAGTCTTTTCCATGTGTTCCCTCCAAGAAATTATCAGACTTACGACAAACAACAAAAAAGGGTTGCACCTGAGAGAAAAGCTGACCATTAGCTTTTATGCGAGGCACATACTTTTTAGTGCATGTGTATTCTGTTTAACTGTCCTACTCTACCTTCGGTTTTCATGTCACAATGAACCAACACAGGAGTGTCAGGTTTGATGAAATTCAGCCAGTATTTTCCGCTGACCGCTTGTCCACCTTCACTCGCCTTGATCTCCTTACACGAGTCTGCAGACAGCTCTGGAATGGCACCAAGAATAGCTAGAAAGTAAGAAAATGAGAAAGTGAAGAAAAAATGCGATATCTCCCTCTCTAAAACAGTTAGCTAAATCATTTTGCCTTAACGCTCACCTCTCTTCATATCTCGTCTGAAGTAATATCTCTCAGAGTCGGGTACAAAATCTTCAGGCCTGGCTTCCTTTGTGCGGTTACTCAGCTCACACTTGTCTTGTGTGAACACATAGTTAAAGCTTTGGCATCTGACGTCACAATAACATTCCCGCAAACACACATCACCGAATGCAGCTCCAGTGATTGTTTTAAAAATGTGTTTTTGAAGCATCTTACCAAAAATGGAGACTTCGCGTGTATCACGGTGGTACTGAGCAACAACTGAGCGAGACAATACCAACATGAAGAGGAAAACTGGTAAATGAAAGAACTCTTGGACTCCCATTGTAGTTATATAATTTCACCTGAAATGAAATCATAAAGTTTGAGAGCATAGTGATATATGGCGCTAGTCGACAAGACACGGAAACTAAAACAGTCCAACTGCGCGTTCGTCTATGGTTTAAGCAAAGGTTTTACTTATTTTTATCCAATAAGAAGTCAAATCTTTTTTAATGCAATTCCTCGAAGGCAGAAACAGTTTTTACTAGGTACAGCGAACGGTCGTAGTCCCGGTGTTATGAAGTAACAGAATCCTTTAACAGTTGGCACACAGTTCGCCGCCCCTGACAACGCGTATTAAAAATTTCCCATAATGATATCTTTGGTTTAGCTCTGTCCTATCATGATGATAACAGAAGCTATTTCTCCTATGCTATGAACTTGCCTGAGTGTCTTCCTTCACTTTTCAAAATCGACAAAGAGACTCTTGGAAACAAATTGACTTCAAATGGAATTTGACTTGTATTGAAAGAGGACGTTCACAGACCACAACATGCTTAAGTGATAAAACTATAAAACACGATGCTCTTTTTAAAACTTCTTTTAATACCACCTGCAGACTTTCTTTGAAAACATTTTGGCTGAGATTCACGCAGAATTTCTGTTTTCTTTGAAATTCAATGCAAGCAAATGGCAACGAAACTCTTAGTTTTATCTAAAAAAAAAACTTTTTTAGAATTCTTTAGCTTTCCAAAATTCGTTTCCTATTATCGTTTGTTTGACGCAGTTACAATATTGTTCTTGTTACGAATAGGTCAGAACTGTAAACGTAGCACAGTGATACAAATATGTGGCCGTCCACAGAAAAACACTGGAATACGGCACTTATCGTTTGGCACTTATCGTTTGGCTGATTTTCAAGCAGTATGACATATCGCAGACACGCATGACGAGCGATATGTCATGCATGCCACAAATTCAAAGCTTAGCGTAAAAAAGCAAGAGTGAGATATGGCACAAGTCGAAAAGACACGGATACTAAAACAATCCCATTGCACGTTCGTCTAAAGCTTAATCAAAAGTTTCACTTGTTTTTTTTTCCAATAAGAAGTTGTCAAGGCTTTTTGAATGCAATTCCTCAAAGGCAGAAACAGTTTTTACCAAGTACAGCGAACGGTCGTCGTCCCGATGCATGCAAAAAGAAAAACATCTAATAAATATATAGTAACAGACTCCTTTAAGACCCATCCCCTAACGTATTAGCGGCTCATTCTGCTGATCCAAACATTCACGCTATTCTTTTAAAATAGCACACAGTTCGCCGCCCCTGACAACGTGTATTAAAAATTTCCCAAAATGATATCTTTGGTTTAGCTCTATCCTATCATGATGATAACAGAACCATAAGGTACTTCTCTTATGCTATGAACTTGCGTGAGTGAGTGTCGCAGTCTTCCTTCACTTTTCGAAATCGATAAAGAGACCTATGGAAGTAAATTGACTTTAAAGTGAACTTGAATTGTATTGAGAGAGGAACTATGAAACACGATGCTCTTTTTGAAACTTAATTTAATGCCACCTGCAGACTTCCTTTGAAAACATTTTGGCTGAGATCCACGCAGAATTTCCGTTTTCTTGGAAATTCAGAATACGACATCGTTGTTATAATGAAAGGAAATGGTAACGAAACTCTTCGTTTTATCTAATAAAAACATTTTTTCAGAATTCTTTGGCTTTTCAAAACTCATTTCTTATTATCGTTCGTTTGACGCAGCTATAATATTGTTCTTGTTAGGAGTAGGGCAGAACTGGGAACGTGTTTTTCGCTAGATGGTGACATTAAGGCTGAATACATTTTAGTCCTTACGTCATGAACGAAAGCTAAATAATTTCCCGTCCAAACCGACCTAAAAAGTATTTTATAGTATGATTGCTGCTCTTTCTCTTGATTCATCATACTTGTTTATGCGCTTTGACCCCCTATGTTCATTTTTATATGAAAATGTGGGATTTCAAATAATTTTTCTGTCTCTAAATTTGGATCTGTTTTTTTCACTTTGACAAGATGCACTTCTTTGCAATCACTTTTGTTGAGAGTTCTGTCTTTATCGTATAGATTTTTTTTCTTGCTCTTCAGTGCAGTCTCTGCTGAGACCTAAAAACCATGGCTGATCTCAGAAAGGAGCGAGTTTAAGAGATAAGTGAAGTTTTCATCATTATAGTCCAACATTATCAAACCAGCGGGTGCCGGTGAAGCTTATTAGCATCCTAATTAGAGTTGAAATTTTGAGAGCACAGTGACACAAATAGGTGACCGTCTACAGAAAAACAGGGAATACGATAACTGCAGAGCCACTTAATGTTTGGCTTTGTTCCAAGTAGTATGACATATCGCACACACATGATTAGCGATATCCCACGCATACGACAAAGTTAAAGCTTTTTGTGAGAAGGCACGCATGGGATATGGCACGGGTCGATCAGACACGAAAATAGGAGTGTAAAAGCTTCTTAAATGCAATTCCTCAACGGCAGAAACAGTTTTTACTAAGTACAAAAAACGGTCGTCGTCCCAATACATGCAAACTGGAAATAGACATCTAAATGATACAGTAACTGAATTCTTTATGACACATTCTCTAATGTATTAGCAAATCTTTCTGCTGATCCAAACATTCACGCTATACTTTTAAAATAGCACACAGTTCGCTGCCCCTGACAACGCTTATTGAAATTTACCAGAATGATATTGTTAGTTTAGCTCTATGCTATCATGATGACAACAGAACCATAAGATACTTATCCTATGCTATGAACTTGCCTGAGTGAGTATAGCAGTCTTCCTTTCCTTTTCAAGATCGAAAAACTGGT
This sequence comes from Pocillopora meandrina, assembly GCA_942486045.1. Classification (NCBI taxonomy): domain Eukaryota; kingdom Metazoa; phylum Cnidaria; class Anthozoa; order Scleractinia; family Pocilloporidae; genus Pocillopora; species Pocillopora meandrina. The sequence goes on along the minus strand of CALNXJ010000166.1, from coordinate 144,538 downwards.
CGTTGGGAGAGAAATAATTTGAAACTTAGCCCGCGTTGAAATTGGATTTTTATAATGGCCAGAACGTGCGCAAGTGGTGTCACTATGAAACAGGATGCTTTATCTCAAAAGTTTTAATGCCACCAGCTGACTTTCTGTGACCTGTTTTGGCCGAAAGTCAAAACATGATATCGTTGTTATAATGTAAATAAACGGCAGCGAAACTCTTAGTTATATATATTTTGAGAAAATATCTCGGACAAAGTCGGACTTTCAAAATTCATCTTTCATTATGATACATGTTTTGGTTTTCTTTTTTATTCTTACTCTTCAGTGATGGGACCTAAAAATCGTGGCTCGTGACAAAACGGAGCGTGTTCAAGAGTAAAGTCAAGCGTGAGCTAGTGTATAGTCCAACATTATTAAAGTAGCAGGTGCAAAACTTCTCTCGTATGAATAATTTAACAAAAGGAGGTTCTGACATCAGCGAATCATTTTTTGAAAGAAATATCGGGCACGAGAGCTTCACTTTTTCATGACAGAGCCGTGAGTTAAATGAGGCTTAAAGTATTTAGTTCATTAATACATTGCTAAACTGGCATCTTGAGATAATTTGACTTGGCTTCCTGAAGAAAGCCTTTGTGGTCAGCTGCATAACAAAGGACAAACTAATTAAAAACCATCCAAGATGTGGCCATAGGTTCGACTTCTCGCAGCCTGCTTGTGATACATATTAAATAAAATTAATCTTTTAAAAAGGACCTTAGTACTCACTCAAGAGTGTTCCTCATAACTGACAACTTGCGGTCATTATCACTTTTTCTGTTGTGTGAGTCGAGTTTGAGTCAGCTGAATCAAACGCAAACTACTGCCTAACTTTCAGTGGCGATAGCCAAGTCCAAAATATCTGTATAACTGCAATAAAACTGCAAGGCTTGTGAGAATTCTCCTCTCAGAAAGATATCCAACCTGGTTATGTTTTGAGGCACGACCAGCCGTTTACTTCTGGCATATGATGTGGGAAGTTGACTTTCATGCAAATTAATGATGGGATAAGTTTCTATAGAAACTGTTGTGCTTCGTCGGTAGGAGATGTAACAGGGTAATTTAGTATAATCAACTGAGTTGATAACGTAAATTGGCGACCGTCAAGAGTTTAAAGGCTTTAAAGGCTGATGCTCCGAGCGTTAGCCCTTCGTCAAGAGCTTCGTTAGCAATTCGTCTGAGCGATTCCTATCACGTCAGCCTTAAAGTCAACGATCAAAGAACACAGCTGCAGGCGTATCCAGTATACCTTATAAAGAAGGATTGCCGCATACACGATCGATTCAAATCGTATACAACTGTGTTCATCACGATTAATAACTGCCACCTATTTACAACAAATTTGTTACGTTTAAACACGCGCATAATAGTTCACAATAATTTTCCAACTTGCTGTTTCCTATTTTATTTGCATGTAGGTTGTTAAAAATAGTAGCTAAAAGCTGATGTGGACCTACCAACTAATATCTATTAATTAAGTAAAAGATAACATTTACAAACTAAATAAGCTATTTAAAATATACTATACAAAGTAAGGAAAAAACAGAAGTTTCCATGAATATAGTTTGCAGTGTCTTTGTTTGTTCCCTGACAATGTTATCGACCGCCTGTTTTAGACTACCCCAGGATTTTTCAAGATGTGTTGGGAAATATTCTAGACTAAAGGGAAGCAAACATATTGTAACAAATATCGAGGAAGTTCAAATATCTTGCCAGGAAGAAAATCTAAAAACTGCGCCATCGATGTTTATTTCTTGTTGTTGTTTAAATGTAAACGTAGCTCGTTGTTTTTGTGCTTTTTTCTGAGACATACCATTCAAAATTTGGAAGAAATTTTGGAGTTGAAATTAGACACACTGCTAGCTTTCTCTCCGTGTATCCGTACTATCATAAAGTACACTGTTTCAACCAGACAGAGCACATGTTTTATCCAAACTTTGAGGAATGGAGGACTTTTTTCCGTATTAACATAGCCTTATCTAAATACAAAGCCGGCTAAAAAAAAAACCCATGACAAACCTCCCATCCCTTCCCCCGATCAAGTTATGGCTGAAAAGTCTAGGATATAGAATTTTCTAACATTGTTTACGTACTCCCACCCAAACAAACTAATCAACCTGATTGATGGAGAAAAAATTGTGTGAAAAAAAAAGTTTTCAACGACTGCTAAGGGCCAGGCTAATTCATTGGTTCATTACGTCTTCGGGTCGTAATCCAGAATCACTTGAATATACTTAAATTTAATTATCTCTTTATCCTTTAGGGGCTAATTGTCGGAGGAGAGGGGGTTGCAGGATTTTGGGGGATCCCATGGATTACAAGAGGAACAGAGGGGGTCAATCGTCTCCAACAAAGTGTATCGAGGGGACTATAAAAAAATTGACTGCCAATAAAGAGCGGGGTGAGTTTGTCATAACAACAATAGTGGGGAGATCAGTTTATCGTGACACAACCAAAATAATCAAAATAAGAGAAAGAAATTAGCCGTAAAATGATAAAAATTCTAACCGTAAAATAGCCGTAAAAGCCATCACCCTGCTGAGACTAGCCCGATTGGGCTCGTGAAATGCTGCCTTATAATAGTGAAAGTTACAGTTTTCGCTAACTTAATAAACTCATTTTGAATGAAGAATTTATATCAAACTTTTCACAGAAAATTGATCTCTTTTTAATTAACCTCCTAATCAGGGCGCACCTAATTTCCCAAGGAGGTCTCAAAGTACCCTTGTGCCCAAAAATTGCTTCCATAAGTCGTGGCACATCATTTTCTATCAGTAACGTCATAAACTCATCGGGACGATGGAAGAAAATGACAAGAGTTTGATTTAAACGGGAGGTTCGTCGAATTGGCCCTCACTATAACTTACGCAAAGTTTCGTTATCGAACACCACACTGACTACGTTCAACACAGTATGTCCAGAGCGGTTTATTTGTTTATGTTCTGTTATTGTTTTGTTTTTTTTTCTTGTGTGTGTGTGTGTGCTGCGAAAAAGACTCCTTTTTCAATTTATGTCATGCTTCTTCGCTTTTACAACTGTAAAAAGGTTTGCGATGACACAAAGAATGTCTGCTTTTGGCTGAGTTTATCGGAAAACAGATAATAAAATTTAGTTTCAGAAAGTTGAATCGACAGATTCTCAGATGTTGTATCTAAGCTGGGCAATATACACATATAGAAATAAACAACGCGTACATAACTCTACGATGTCCAATTCTCAATTTTATAACCATCTTCTTTCCTGCTCTATGTATGCAGCAGATATCCTCCATAATTCTCCACTTACCAGGCTATAAATAATGACAAGTCCCCGGCTTAGGTAATGTTACTTCTTCTTCTTCATTTTTAAAATTTATTACTATTATTATTATTTGTGACCAATCACAACAAGCTTACTATCTTATATAGCTAAGGTAAGATGCAGATAAATCGCGGTTAAAACCTTTCACAAGACGACTCAAGCAATTGATAACTTTCTGAACCAGCATCGATTTAGTCTGTGCTGCAGTAGCGGAGGTAACATTTGGGTGTGCTTGCTATGTAGTAAACGTAGTAACCGCCGCAGTTTGTCACTTTGACGGAACTTGACCAGTTGCAGCAGTTTGATTTCCAGTGGAAGCAAACTGTCCTGGTGACCTGACCATAAGCCACTGTGGGATGTGTACTATTTGGTGTTTCGGTGGACATGAAGAAAGTATTCTTGTACCTGCTGCTCCTTCAGAACGATACCAACCATGAATACCCCTGTCACAAACCGTGTTTTGATTGCCATAGGTTATCTTTCTGTCTGCCCCGCTCAGACTTTGATAGTTTTGACATTCTAAAATGGACAGAGTAGAAAATGGAAACAAACCAGGTAAAACCCTTGGTATTTGATTTAAAATAAAATATATGACTTTTGCACTATTTATTAATATAATTAAGAGATTAAAACCTCCTGGTGTAGTAATCTAACGTTTTCGACTCTGGGAAAAAAAACTTGATAAAAACGCAGCCAATATCCAGCCATCATGACAAAACAAATAGTTTAACGGCCGAATAATCACATCAAAGATTTACAACATGAATTCAATTTAAGTAGTCATGTTTTTCCTTGTTTTGACTTTCTTCGTTTACTCAAGATCTTCGGCCTTACATCCATAGGAAATATTGCTTGCCAAGCAAGGCTGGTTCGAGAATGACTAGCTTGTTCTATTCAGACAAATTTAATTTTCAAGCAATTTTCGTTACAATGTCTGACATTCACACATTCTTCATTACTACTATCTGTTAAAGTGATGGAAGTTTATCTCTGCACTTGACGGCTCGGTAAATATCCACCACAACTCTCCTCCTCAGTGGATAATTGTTAATTACCTTGGATTTCCGCTTTTGTGAAATCCAAAGATATGACATATTAACAATCCTTGAGTGCAAAAAAAAAAGCAAATAAAATACGTTGCTAGTTGATTGATTACTATCTGAGTAATAAGTTTATTACTCCCTGTTGTTTGTATCTACCTCAAGCTGGATGCCTGCGTAAAGCATAGTTACAAGAACAGAAATTTTGGGAGACCTGACTCGACTTTGTACCTGACGGGAGAGGAATGCAAGATCTTCCATCCCCTATGTAGGGCAGGTTACATGAGCACTTGAACGATCCTACCGTGTTGGTACAAGAAGCTGACTTGTGGCAATTGTGAACATAGCTGGAACATTCATCACTATCTGTTAATATAGATTGCAAATTACACATACAATATAGGACAGGAATGATAAGTGCAACGCTAGAAATGTTGCAGGCCACATACATGAGTCAATTTCATGCTTTTTTCCCGTATGGATGATAATCGTTTTAAATGGTAGCAGTCATAAACCACGCACATTTGTTTGCTAAAGCCGCATGTTCATATGCCAGTTTGGTCTGGGTGCTTAAAAATAAATTACTTGCTAAAGTTGCATGCTCAAACTGTGATGAAAAGAGTGGCCCTCAGTCGTTTTTGTACAGGCCCTGCTGTGCTTGGTCCGTAATGTCGTGACCTCGGGCCAATTTTAGCCAATACGACCCTCAGGCACGGTTAACACGAACTTAGTAAGAACTACCTCGGATATTAGTAGGATATTTTGCTGCGACGGGCTAAATAATCCAATTCGAAACCAATTTCTCTTTGGCGCGCGTCTTGATATTGAGCAACTTCTGTCTCGGAAACTTTAGGTAAAATAATGTTGTTTAGTTTGACTTAAAAAAAATAGGCATGCAAGGGTCATTTTTTGGTTGGGTGGGTTGACATGGGACAGTTTGTGTACCTAATGTTTTCATTTTCGTCACCGAAAAGAGCCCAACTTTCAAAAGACAAAAATATCGCGGAAAGACAGAAAAAAACCTAATTTATCTGAACTCACACACATATTATGTGATCTACTGTCCCTATTGTCCGATTACTTCTAAGTTAAAATGAAATGCATCGGTGCCGCGCTTCCTGTTGTCTCCTTCGCAGCCGTTGTTTGGTCTCGTCACACAACGCCCTCTATTTCCCGTTTGAGAGGGAGCGCGTCGCGTGACGAGACCAAAAAAAGGGTGGCTAAAGAGACTACGCTTATTGCCGGTCCTCCGATAGAGAGAAAATCAAAATTGTTTGTCTATAGTTAGTTACCTCAAAAATACAATTCCGCGTAATTTTACTACGAAAAGCAAACTCAAACTTCGTTGTACCTCTAATAGACCCTGACCAAAGACATTCTGCGATCTCGAATAGGTGAAGATACATTGAACAAGAGAAGGCATGATATTTCAAAGGAGGCTCCTTGATTTGTTTTTTGCCTATCTGGACTTTGCCCGCTGTGTGTGAGATGCGTGATAAAATGCAGGTTGTTTTACAAGGAATTAACACGCGAAAAAACGCGGGAGAATTGCGTGGAAAACTCATTATCAGTAGCATTTAGTTCCACATGAATGTTTTTCAGTGGGGTTGGACAATGCAGCTAGAATACGTTATAAAATGCAAGTCGTTTACAAGAAAATGACACGCAATAGAGTGGAGTCCAATGTGGCAAAATGGAATTTAATTGGTGGAATACAATTCAAGCACGTGAAAAATTGCCTAATGTTCATGCCGGGCAATGATTAGGTATGTTCTGATTAAACTTTGATTTAAACATGATACGTGATGGAATGTAAGTCGTTTGACGTATGCGTTGTGAGTAAAGGAGCGGAAAAGATAGATAAATTTAGCAATTGTATACTGTATACACAAAGGGAAACGTGAAGCAACTGATGGTGCTCAAGTCGACTCAAAGCGCACACGCATAACTCAACAGTGGAGGATCGTAAACGCGATATTTTCAATTTTCAATTAAAGTCCAGTGTTTAAGTGGCAATTTCGCTTCCGCATGACCAAAAAAAAAAGAATCGCCGCGGTCCAGCGCAAAAATTTTGACATACAAAAAGACAGTCGAAAAACAAATTAAAATAATTTGTACGATCGAGTAAAAGCTCTATCAGAAGGTAACGGACGGCTAAAAGGTATCTTTTTCGAACTACCATCTAAATGCCTCGGGTAACACATTGAAACAGATACGAGGTGCCTCGAATGCCTTTTTGTGCCTTTTTTCGCCGGGGAAAGAGTCCTTAATGCAGCTTCGCTGGTCATCCGCCGCAAACACTTCGATTTTGATCATGTGACCTAACGTCACACGTGTGTACATTAAGCAAAGTAAATATGGCGGATAGCGCTTCGAGTGAAAGCAGTTCTATTTCGGTGTCTGATAATTAGGATTATGAGGCCTCGATGGAAGGTTAACATAATAAAAGAGTTTATAAACCTTTTGATAAAATCCGGCCCTCGCGATTTGAATCGCCAGGACGAAACTAAAATAGTGCGCGAGAGTCAGAAGAGGATCACGAGCCTGTGCGCCGCGGCCGCCTTAATCAAGAAAGCGAGAATGGTGAGTAGATTTACGCTTGTAAAAAAAAGTATCTGAAAATCAGAGCCTATTAAAATGTGGGATCGATCAAGAAAAAAAAAACCCAAATGTGCAGACTCTTGAATACCGTGGGGGACGAAGTGTTCTTATGCTACGCGCACGCACCTTGTGAAGCTAAGGTTTCACTGACTAAAAATATAGAAATACACGCTTGTGGAGCTGAATTGGATGGATTATGCACGTTTCCACGCAATTGAATTGGTTTTAAGTTTTCTTGTGTTGAATTTGGCGAACGATTAAAGATTTGTCGGCTTTTACGTTAAAACATGATGCAGCAAAATAGCATTCGGTTTTCATTTTCTTTGTTTTACATTCTGTTGTTTTCCGTCCATATTGTTAATGTCAACGCGGCTAAGAGTGGTACAGTTTTGTCTAACTTAAGCATGAACAAATATATATAAATATATATGTATTTTTTTCTTTTTAAAGTTCAGGTCGTAATATGAGAAACATTACGTGCTCGTTATTTCCGTAGGACGAATGCGTCGCTCAGTTGGTTCCTTTTTCTACCAAAGCACTGCCTTTTAAACGGTGGAGGCGAGGTAGTCCCATGACGTGCTTTAACGTTTTCCTCTCTCAGGCTGTCGGCTTGTTTTATTTACGATATACGAGTGTGAGTAGTTTACTGTACACTCAGCTGACAGTCATACATTTTTGAAACGAGTAACCTTTCAGATAGGATTGGTTTTATCATGTTTGCCGTCGCAAATGAGAAACAACGCTTGAGTGTGGCATTCTTGACAGGGCATTTCTTGCGACATCCGTTTACAGCATGTTTCTGTTATTATACACTTCCATTGAAAGTTAAATAAACTTGGGCACACGAATGTGCTATAGTTGTTGTAATCATTCCTGGAGAACTCTCAGCTAGAGACGAAACGCGTCGAAAGAAATAAACAAAAAGTTACAACAGCAAGAAGTATTCCTTTGTGTTGCTCACTAGTCTCCGTTAAAAAAGGATAATTCTTGTACATATCCGGAACGTGGAAGAAGAGCTTCGTTCACGAAACCAGATGACCAGATGACGACCTCCCGTGATACGCGACAACACTTTGCGCTTAGTCACGCTCACCCCAGAACCGATGGGCCTGAGGCCACAGTGATATACATCGGACAAAATCTAAAGTCAAATACTTTTCGGCATGGATTGAAAAATATTTATTTACGTATGGGACTCGATAATGGTTACGAGGAAAAAAATATGGGAACATATTTTTTTTACAGCTGTTTGGAATGACGTGCAAATTACTTGTAGCTCTGAATAAAGACACGATCCGTCGCGTATCGATTATTCAACCTTCATTACTTCCTTTCTCACTTCGTCTTTCATAGTCTCTAATTGGTGGCCTATATAAGAATGGATCAAATCTTATTTTTTTTCGCTCGAAAATTTCGGCAGCAGTCAGACAGCGAGGGCGAAGTTGTTACTTTTAGGTCTTGACGCTTAGGTCAGGACGCTTTTCACTACCTTACACACACACGTGTGACGTATCATATCACTTGACCTGAATCGGAACGTTTTCAAAGTGGCCGTCGATTAAGCGTCAAAAACAATTTGTAAAAATGTGGTTTTGCACAATATATCGTTCATTTGCTCATTCAGGATTTTTTAACCTAAGAGGACTGTATTCGGACAGAAAAAGTGGAAAATTTTCGGCTCCCTGGGTAATAACACTCTGCCTCCCACCCCTCCCTCAGTACTGATAGACTGCATCCCACCCCTCCCTGGGCACTAATGGTGTACATTCCCCCTATAAAATGGTCCGAAAATGGTCCAAAAATAGTCCAGTCCATATTTTACACCGTGCCAGTTGTAATGGTTTTGGCTGTAAAACTCAAGGCGCAGGATGGTTTCAGACAAACCCTTCAGTGCAGTATACTCATTGTAATCGTAGGAGTTTAGCAGTCTTTTGTTTATGAGATAATTTGGATTTAGAGTTTGCACAGAGAACAAAAACTTTCGTCATCATTTAGTGATATCGATCAAGCCACTGATTCTTAGTTGACGCGACAGAGAAAGCGAAAGTTAATCAAGGCGGTGGAAAGAAATTGAACACAGTGCGAAAAAGACAACAGGTATAGGAATGAATGAATGAAAAGATGCCATTAATCCGGGCAAAAATTGTAAGGGAAGCTGCAGAGTAATAGTGTTTTGCAAGACGAGGGAAAAAATCATTGTTCCTGATTGAGAATGCCAGGTGGACCCCTGATCCCCAGACAAACCTGTCAAATAACGTTACTCTTAGATCTCGTTATGCCCTCTTCGGCGTAATTAAATCGTCCGATAAAAAAACAACCAGGCCCTGTCGATTGAAGTTTTTTTCAGTGCGTTAGCGCCCTTAGGGAGCAGACAACAGCAACAGTGAATTTTTTTTTCTGATAAATGATATTATGCCTTTAAGGATTTTACCTCGGCAGTTGCGCCCATCTCCAGTGAAACCAGGCCTACAAGAGCAGATGAATGATCCTGCGGTGTTTGCACAAGTGGCTTTCCCCTTGCTAAATTTGTGAGTATTCTCAGAGCACTCATTGATGTCTGAAATGAGATCAACATATACCGTACCGCCATGATCGTCTTCGCTTATGTTGAGGCAGAATGTGGAAGGGGGGGGAAGACAATATAAAACTTTGAAATAAGAGTAGGAATTGAGAGCTGAAAATTTTCATCCAAAAAAGAACACAGAAAAGACAGTAATGACGAGGTGATCCATTGTCAGCTAAAGAAAATGATACAAGTAAAATTAAAATTGGGACTACCAATAGCATGTGTCCACCACGGAAAGCGAAATCAAATAAATACGCCACGTCTGATACTGTATAAACTGGAAGGTCTGTTCAAAAAGGAAATCGCCTTTGGTGCAGGTAGCTATGTGGGTTTTACTTATTGAAACGGAAAAAAAACTTGCACTGATTAATTTGTATTACCTGTACAGTTGTGTCCATCCCCAGTGAATCCGGGATTGCAAGAGCAAGTAAACGATCCCTCGGTATTTGTACAAGTTGCGTTCCCCTTGCTACAGTTGCGAGTATTTTCAAAGCACTCATCAATGTCTCAAATGAGATCAACACGCCATGACGTCGTGATCGTCTTTGTTTATATTGGTGGGGGGGAGGGGGGGGGGGTTTGAATGTAAAAATTCGAAATGACAGTATGACCTGATGATACAGTTCATTTATAGTAAATGTATGATCTTGATGTTAAAAGGCAATTTGAATTCTACCAAAAACTACGAAATCCTTTGGGCTGGTTTACAAACGCGCTTGAAAGATCCCTCTGAACTTTCACAAGTAGCATTATTATTGCTACAGTTACAGGTAATGCTGGCATATTATTCGATGTCTGAATTACAGAATGACAATGAGTAAAGATACAGATTAAAGATATCTCGTCATTTCTTCAAATGGTGTTGTCCTTGTTTCATTTATCGGTATTTCCAGCATATTCGAGAATGGAAAGAGAAGGCGATTCGAGGGAGAAAGGCTTCATAGATATTATAAAAAAATACAACATTGCGAGCTCATCCATTTTTGATGGTATAGGAAAATTAAAATCAGGAATCTGGGGCCGGTCTGCTACCAAAGAGAGAATTTCAGATACCCTGCCTTTGTCGGTTTCTCCCGATATGCTAAACCATCGTGCCATAAACTAATTCAGTAAGCATATTTCTAAACCTTCAATTACATCATTCAATCGTCTTGCAACATTGCCCGGACTGCTGCTGAGGCGCCTTAAGAGAGCATATAACGATAACGAGGAACTTCATTTGTTAAATGAGACAAGCTGTGGAAGATCTTACCATGGCAGATGTATCCATCTGCGGTAAATTCAGGATTACAAGAACAGTTGTGTATATCGTCAGCACATTCATCAATGTCTGAAATGTAATCGACAGAGCATACTTGTGATCATGATCACGAATACTAAAGGTGATGGAAAAAAGGATGAAAGAGAAATCCAGGTTACCATACATATTGACTCTGTTTTGGCTAGTTTTGAAAGCTTTTGGCGCTTACACGACAGGGCATCATGCACTGAGATCTGTTCAGTACCTGTGAAATTGTGTCCATCACCGCTAAATTCTGGTTTACAATGCACCTGAATGATCCCTTTGTATTTACAAGTGGCAGTTAAATGGTTGCAGAGGCGGCTATTTTGAGAACACTCGTCAATTTTTGAAATTAAATAAGCTGTCCATGTCAGTTATAACGATAAAATACAACAACTTAAAGGCATTAGCATTCTCGTTAAAATTGTGGGAATTTAGAGCACACTCATCGATGTCTGAAATAAAATCAATAGATCGTACCCATGATCGTTATCATCACCACCAAGGAGGGGAGAGTGGGGCAGAGGGCTAATGGGCTGAGCAGAACCGACTCTACTGCGTGTTATTCCAGTTCTACAGGAAGAAAAATATGTGATTATCAAATGACAATCATATGATTAGATGGATGATAACTTAGATGTGATAATCGGAATACATTGTGATTATGATTATAAAACGTGTGTTTTACCAGAGGTCAATTAGGACGAGGCATTCCGCTCTAAGTAATGTTCATTACCTTTGCAATTATGTATATCCCCGCTGAATCCATGTTTACAAACGCACTTGAATGATCCTTCGGTATTTAAACATATGACGTTTTCATTGCTGCACTTGTGGGTATTTGTTTCACACTCGTTGATGTGTAAAATATAATCAATAGACCTCTGGTCAAGATACTGAAAAACAGAGGTTGCAGAAAGGGGAGGCGGCAGATATGATGTGTTTCGCTATTTGTCGGCATTGGCGAGTGAAGAAGCAAGTGAGCAATAAAACGAGGGGCTGCGGAGAGGAAAAATTTTCTCCCACTTTTTCCGGCACTGAATGCCTAGCCTGGGGTGAGTCTTCAACTTCAAAGAGACGGGATGGTCTTTGAAATAAAGAAAGAGACATCCAAAACTTAAGGAAGGTGGCTTGAATTCTTTGCTGCTGTTGCTGTTGCTTTGCTGTAAACAAGACGCCTGACCAAAGTTGAGAAAAAGAGCGTGAAAATTGGACTTGTGCTCCCATCCTTCTTTTCACCCACTGTGGGTCATATTGAGTAAGTGTCATAAGTACGACTGATTCTGAATCTTGAACCTTCTGAAGAAATAGACCACGCAAGTGCTCCCTTTTTCACCGTCGATTGGCAATCGTGGCCGGTGAATGCAGACGCACATAAACATCGTTCTCTTGTAAACCCCGACTGGCAGGTGCCGTTGTTCTGGCATGAAGCTTGAGCGCAAAAATTCTTCAACAAAAACAAATAAATAATCTGGCGTTTTCCAGACATGAATAAAAAGAGTACCCCTGCAGCACTCACGAATTTCTAAAAGAGAGTAGTGCAATTGACATTTATCAACTGGTATCTTAGTTCCGTGGTATACATGGTTCGCTGCTTTCACCAGATCGTTATCATACCTTTCCTCAGAAAACTGCCATTAATGTTTAATGTTATGATATAGGTAGGGCATTTCAATCACGAACTTCCAACTTTTGTACATTATTTCAAATCACAATTTTTTATCAAAGTTATTATAACAAAGTGCGCGTTGAAAGTCCTATTAAATCCTAACAAGCCATCATGTTTTCTCGACATAGGCATGGCCGAGCAAACATAACACGAGGTTTGCAATTCACCTCAGCAGGTACCCATCTACCCTATCCGAGTAGTTTCAAAACTCTCAAGATTCATTTCTTGTTCCATTCCGATCGAGATACAATTTTTGAAGCTCAAGATGAATACTAAATATGCTAGATAATACTTGCTAAAAAGAAAAAAAACCTTGAGCTCCGTCAGCCACGAAAATACCTTTGGAGTCAACGGTGTTTTATTCCCAAACGATGTTAGAATTATGGCTCTCAAAAAGGAAACTGAGCTTTCTGACTTCAAGTGAAGCTTTGACACTTTTGAAACTCTTCTTTGGCACATTAAGTATTGTTTGAGTTGACAAGTCCCAAAAGTGTTTTTGAATTACATAAATCAAACAGTTTTCAGAATTTCAAATTTTAAACACAAAGCCACACATTCTGGCTATGAATTCTAGCAAAAATAAAAAAAATTCCAGCATGCTGAATTAATTACGCGGGTATCGTAAATGCAGGGAATTCGTTCGTTTTCCGCTTCTAAGCAGCAAATTCAGCACTTCTTTGAATTAAGCTTTTGTCTCTAAATATTTATTGATCGTTTTCGCCTTGCCTTTTATCGATAGTTTTCTGGTAATAAGCGATTACCGTGTAAACCCGACTCAATTATACTAACAATTTATCTTCGTGCGCAAGTTGTATCCGCTACGTTATAAATAATTGGTTCGTGCTCTAAGCGAGTAAATATCGTGTTATGGATCTACAGAGGAAGTTTAGAGAGCACTCGAGAAGCTACAATTGCTCTTGGCTTTACCTCAAGCAACTCATTTCTTTCGTGCTCTGCAAACTTCGTTCGTGCATCCATTTCACGACATGCACGCGCTAAGCACAAACCATGCTTAATTTTACATTGCGATTTATATTTTTTTTTGCTCTGTTTTATTTTTCCATCATTCATATCAATCAGCCACCTGTCGAGTGAGAAGTTTTAATATGCCCGCTTATTCGCAGTCAGTACTTCGTTTGCATTATTGAAAACATAACTGCTTTCCTTGCATTTCAATAATTTAACTTACTCATCAGGCTTCAAATATCGCACAATACAAAACAAAGGAGGAGTGCTATAACGAGGAAAATGAGTATCGAATTCAGAGTTCTAAAATGCTACAAGAAAAACGTTTTGGTCTATTTTAAACACATGTCTGGATTATATTTTCAAGGTGGAAAACTTTTATATATATATATATGTGTGTGTGTGTGTGTCAACTAAATAGGAAACCAGCGAATAATTATGTACCCAAAGAAGATACTTATTCCACAAGAGAATGTAAAAATAAGGGAATAAAAAACGGCTTTTCATAACGATAGGATCCTTATAGCGAAAACTTGTCATTAATTTTAGATGACCTTAATAGAACTACTTTAGCTTATTTTTATATGAGTGTTTCAAAAGAATACAAGACCGTAAGGAGCGAAAAATATTATTAGTTACGAAATTGAGTGAGAGGATTGTTCAGTCAGACCGTAAAATACTTTGCCAAAATACGTTCGCATGTAGTGAAAAAGAATCGAGAATATTTTTGAATGAATGAAAGATAACAACGCATTGATTTGGATTGTGAATTATGTAGCCATTTTATTAGTTTAGGCCCCTACATGTATATGCGAGAATTTAAGCATTTCAGTCCTTGAGAATTCGCGTTCCCTTTTTAAATCTAGTAAATTGTATGGCTGAAATTTTAGAGGAGAAATACAAAAATTTCTTATCCACAAATGAAAGATTTGAAACCTACCATCTGGGCAGGATAGAACTTTTCCGTGGGAGAAGACCACAGAGGTGAAGAACAAGTGGAGGAAAAACTCCCATGTTCTCAAAATCCAGCCGAAAAGAAATCCTTTCGATGTTTTGTAGCTGTCGAGAAAATCGAGAAGTTTAACAGTGGTTTGTTGACTGAGATGTACCAGTAATTTAACGCTAAACTTCCTTGAAACGTGATAGCCAATCATATTCTGATATGTGAAAGATGTCTAACAGCCCGCCACAGAGACGCCATTGGATTAAATGATGTGTACTAAAATAGATAACTTTGTTAATTTTCTCCTCACGCAGTTATTTCCATCATTCACTTGCTATTCTAAGGGATCCTTCTTGTATACGTTTCAATTATAGGCAGCATAAAAAGAAAAAAAAAGATGATAGTGAAACTCAGTAAAGATGCAAGCGCACGAAGAAAAAGCCTACAAATCTGTTTTCTTAAGATTTCAAGTTGCTAACTCTGGGGTCATATTCTGACCAACTTTTCAAGGAGACTTTAAGGTGCATTTTTAGAAAACATGGCTTCAATGAAGCTATGTGGTTCAGTGCCGCTCTCGCTAAGAGAGTGCCTCTCGAATTCCCGTCGGGAAAAAAGTTTCCCTTTTTTTTAGGCATAAAAGAATGGTTTAAGACATGTGTCTCTGAAATAGTTAAGTTACTCTCTAATTCTCTTTTAAACTTGATTTTTTTTGGCTAAACCCCTGAGACTGCAATAATATAGCTCACGGAATTCTCTCTTGCTTCAAGTTGCGGGATTTATTCAGTCAGAGTATAAATAAAATATGGAAACTTTACATAAAATCTTAGCCATAACAGCGCGATCAGAGCTTCGAACACAATTTGCCTACCAAAAATCTAACAACGTGTACGAAAGAATTCTTAAAATGTAGGCGTAAATCGGGCTGGAAAAGAATATCAGTGAAAAGTTTTTTACTCCAATGAGGTCACTGATAGCAACATCTTGAAACAACGCAAATCAATGCGTTTCCTCCAATGCGCTAGTGTCAGAGTTCATTTGCAAAATTATGAAAATCAACCAAGACATGTTTTTGGCCGTTTAAACTTCTTTCATTTACCTCCTACATAAAGGGTTTTAAGTTTTAAAACAATTGGAAGCGAAAAGATCCTTGGTTCTCCTGAATCGTTGCATAAACTTTATCACTGGCAGCGTTTGCATGACTTACTAAGTAGGCGGTCATGAACAAGCGCCTCTTCGATGAGTTTAATGGTATCAGGTTACAAACCACACACAAAGTGGAAAGTTTAAAATTAGCGAATAGAATTTAGCATTCTCGTCGTTATAGACATAATCCGTCTCTAAAAAGGACACGCAAATATGTTAAAATATGTAACAGTGTGTTTTAGTAAACAACACGTATACACTCTGCAAGGTTATTCTTCTTTTTTAATCGATTTAAACCTTAACAGAAAATCTCCCAGGTTTTATTTATAGTTGGTATAAATCAGTCAATCAAACAGTTCTTTGAAAAGCTACCTGAGGGGCCTAAAGGTGTGAAACTGGGAAGTAATTTTCCTTTTTCCTTTTTTTTTCTGAATAAAAGGATTTGAGGTGATAAGGTTTGAAGCCTGAAACAAAAATGAAAACAG
The DNA here is from genome assembly GCA_942486045.1 of Pocillopora meandrina. NCBI lineage: Eukaryota > Metazoa > Cnidaria > Anthozoa > Scleractinia > Pocilloporidae > Pocillopora > Pocillopora meandrina. The sequence goes on along the minus strand of CALNXJ010000166.1, from coordinate 128,519 downwards.
GAACTAGACTGGAAGTTATATGAACTGATCCAATTACTACTATGACTACTGTTTTCTGCTATGGAAAGAATGTGTTTAAGAAAACCAAATATGGTATTCAACTAGTTTTGCACTCAGCCCAGCCATTCATTAATTTGCACAGCACCGTCATCGTTTATGTTCCCACCAGACAAACCTGAACAGTCTTCACCACTACAGTACGAGCCCCCTCCACCTCCGGCCTGGTGCTTATGAGTACCACTGCCTCCCCCAGAAGATCCACCACCTCCGCCTGATGCCCCATTATCTTCTGAACCTCCTTCCCCGCCTCCAAACCCACCAACTGCTCCTGGTGCAGGGCCCCCATTATTACCGCTATTCATATTTCCGGCTTGACCTCCGATCCAGCCTTGAGCACGTGATCCACCTCTTTCCCCATGGGAGGAGCCTAGTCGGGTACAACCTTGACCAAACCAACCTGCACCTACTCCTCCATGGTAGCTGGCGCCCTCGCTATTGCATTCACCTGGCCGCCCATCTGTACCTCCATTACGAACTTGTGACGAATCTTTCCCCTCACTACTGGTGCCACTTGATCCCGCCTGACCATCCACACCATTATACCCACCCGACGCACCCCCTCCTCCTCCGGCAGCCAGCAACAGAACATTATCTGTAGTGTAAACAAAACTTCCTCCCCCTCCTCCAGTGCCAGCATTGTCCTCCACGGATTTTCGAAGTTGAGCTGCGGTCTGGCTTGTACTTTGTCCGCCTTCAACCTCAACCGAATCCCCTCCTCTTTGTCCCACCACAATATTTAACACTGTTCCATTATTCAGTCTGAACTTGCCTTCTATAAACGCTCCCTTTCCACCATTGTATGTTCCTGGAAGGTATCCATAATTGTATGAATGTGTTCCTCCCCGAGCTCCCCAGGCTTTGATGAGATAGCGCGTGGTCCGCGGAACAGTGAACGTCTGTATACTGCCAAAGCGTCTTCTTCTTCCACCGGCTCCAAATCCAGCTAGCAACAGAAATAAAAAGAAACTAGATCGTCTACTATACATGACAAAAAAAAACAATGAAAAATGTAAATTGACATCAAAATGTTAAAAAGTAATAAGTTTAACAGTTGGCAAGTCAGTCAGTCAAGTAATTATTCCTTCTGTCTGTTTTCCTCTTTGTCTGGAAAGATGAGCCCTCCCTCACAATCCAAACATTCTTACGTTCACAAGTTTGTCCATTTCCAAAAAATCCAATTTTGCAGGCACAACGATAAGAGCCAGGGGTGTTATGACAAACGGCGTTGGTATCACACGAAAATGGGGAAGCGTCACATTCGTCGTCATCTGTGAAAAAAGAAGATATCAGGATTCAGGATTCTAAGACTATTTTAGGAAATTATAACAAGGGCTCACTTCCTCATAGGAAGGCGAATTTTTTTTTGCTTCCTTTTGTGACAAATTTTGTAACTTTCAAAGGAAGATCGTAAATATGAGTCAATTTTTCCCCATGGCAAATGAATAAAGTGGGTAAGTTTCTAAAGAAACTGTGGTGCTGCTTCGGTGGGAGAGTATAACAGGTAATTTAGTATTAACAACTAAGTTGAAAACGTAAATTAGCCACCGTAATGGGTAAAAAAGCTGACGTTGCGAGCGTTATCCCTTTGTCAGAGCGATTGGAAGGGCTAACGAAGGGCTAACGCTCGAAATGTCAGCTTTTTTACCCTTTACGGTGGCTAATTTACATTTTCAACTTAGTTGTTAACACTAAATTACATGTTTTCCCATGACATTGCGTTCAGTAGTTTTAGAATCACGACGAGTAGCCGTGTATCCATGTAAAGAACTCAAGTGTGACAATCTGTTATGAGATTCAAATCCAGTCAGCGATACGAATAGAGTCTCTAAGATTGTTTACCTGTGCATGTAATTCCATTTCCAGTAAAACCAGTTTTACAGGAACTGCGATAAGAGCCGAAAGTGTTCCGGCATTCGGCATTGACATTACTACACATCCCAATAGAATATACGGCTGACTTTTATTAGTTTGCAGGAACAGCGATAAGAGCCGAAAGTGTTCCGGCATTCGGCATTGACATTACTACACATCCCAATAGAAGCTCTGCACTCGTCAAAGTCTTGGAGAGTCATAATAGTAGAAATGATAATGATAATGATGATAGTACGGATAAAATTGAGAATAAAACAGCTTAGACAGAGGGTATTATAAAAATCATCAATTGTACCTTACCTATTGACCGCATCGCTTCTTAAAATACCAAAATAGCAAAAAGTTTACGATAGTGATAACAATAGCGGTAACGAAGATGACGGTGCCCGTGATAAAATGTCTCTTTTTTGGGCCATTTACTCCTACCACGATGCAGTTAATTACATCCTAAATAGTGATCAAATCGAATGAAAACAGAGGAGTAACTCTTAATTTTTTCGTGTTGTAGAAATGTCGAATGCCATTTGATGGCGTTAGCGAACTAAAAGTTTTCCAAGATTGCAAAGATATATTGCTTGAGAAATGATTTTAACCAAGAAAAAAAATTGATTGTGCTGTAAATTGGTTAAAGTTTTCTTAGCTCAAATTCAAAGTTTCGGCCAAGTGATAAATGTTCATACACTCCCTACGAGAACCAGATTCCTAGTATTCTTGGAACTTCTGAGAATCCCTAAGAATAAGAATTCTTAAGAACAAACTTTGCAGTGGGCCTCGAGTATTTTGCTTGGAGTTTGCAGGTAGACTTGAAATTCCAGCAATTTCAAGCCAAACTTTATCTTAGCTCTCACATAGGCCCGTAATTCTGGTTTTTCAAAGTAAGCTTCATAACGTACCTCGGCCCAAATAATATCTTTGAGTGTCAGAAATTAAATTTGTGGGACTGTTTTCCCGGGTTCCATTATTCAATTCACATATGTTCTGGAAAAAGACGTAATTGACACTTTCACAGTGCGAGTCGAGTTTGCAAGCCTGCCAACACTCAATGGGGGAGATCGTCTTTAATTTCCTGAAAGTGTGTCCAATTAACATCCTTTGGAAGGTTGAGGAGTATTCGCTTCGACATTGTCCTGCATCGCCTCCTTGAAACAGCTGGCTAAACGCCGAAACAGTGATGAAACAGAAATAGCTCAGTAACATCAGTGCTTGTTTGCACAGCCCTAATAGACAAAAGCAAATTTGGTTAAAAAGAGAAGACGGTTATCCTTATGGACTCGAAGCGAATTCTACAATACTAAAATTTTGAGCACTGGATTCACTGGATAGAAATTAGTGTAAAATATCTCGCCAGCACCTGCACAAAACAATGTCGGAAGTTCCAGCTTATTTTAGAAGTGTTCGATATTGCCAAATAGGAAGACCATTCATCCATTTTTTTTCTCCATATCAGTGGATTAGTTACGTGACAGATGGTTGCGAAATAATTGAGAATTTAAGCGCCGACAAGGGAGGATAAACAATCTCTCTTGGCTTCGGATAATCTTGAAATAGTGGCCAGATTCTCAAGGTATTACATAACAGTAATTACCTGCCAGAAGCTTACACATTTTGCTTTCACCTAATTACTGAGTGCAAAGTCGTCATAGGGAACATTTTCTTTCCAATCTGTAATTGGATCATGATATTAAGGAAACCTTAAAGTGAATTTGTAAAAATAAAAAAGGGAAATCAAATTAAACAAAAATAAACACGAAATACAAACAAAACAAAACAGTTAGAAGCCTCACTCTCTTAATTGGCCCACTGTCATATATATTGTTTGTATGTGTTATGCCCGTCAGGACTTCCAACTTGAAACAAGCGTGGTCCACATCGGTTGTAGCATTTTCAATTTTCCCTATATTATCCGCAAATAATATAATAATATAATAATATAACTAGACAAACCGTCAATTAAATATGATACATTACACCCCACTAAGATTCTGAGAATAAGGAGCAGAAAAAAAAATAATGTGGCATTGCAAATTTCCTAATCACTTTCTTTCTCACCTTCGAGAAAACTTTTAATACCAACAACACAAATCTAATTGATTCTTTTCCTTATTTTTCCTTTTTTTTTTTTTTTTTTTGTTTTATCTATTTATTTATTTATTTTAATACGGGCCTAATCATGACCAATCACAGAGCGTTTACTACCTGTAAGAGTACTAAAGTATAATACACATAGATGTAACCAATTTTTAAAACGATTACACAAAATTCACAATTTTTCCGACCAGCATCGATTGAGTCTATTCCAGAAGCGGAGGTGACACCAGGGTGTGCCATTTACGTGGTAAACATAATAACCGTCGCAGTTTATCACTTTGACGGTAATTGATTTGTAGCAGCAGTCTGAATGCCAGTGGAAAAAACTGTCCTGGTGACCTGACCATCAGCTTGTGTGGGATGCGCACCACTTAGCCAGCCAGGTAAGTGAGAACTGCATCGGTGTGTTGGAGAGCATGAGGTAGGCATTCTTGTCCCCACTGCTCCTTCAAAACGATACCAACCCTTTGGTCCGTTGTCGCAAACCGTGTTTTGTTTGCTGTAGGTTACCTTTCTGTCTTTCCCAGTCTGACTCTGGTCATTTTGACATTCTAAAAAAATTTGAAAATATAAAGATTCATGAGAGGAGAAATGAAAAAGAATTAAAGACAGACAGAATCAACACAAAAAGCAAAAACAAAAACAAAACAAGAAAGCTGAAAAGAGAAGTCTCGAAATGAAATGTTGGCCATATCCTCAATATTTGCTTGAAAATCTGTTATTTAGTACATTACGTATATCTAATTCTATGGTGTAACAGTTTCAATGGTTGTCATTCAGGAATACACGTAGACAAAACAATTATGTTCTCAGCGATCTTGACAATACAAGCGAAGCCAATTACTGATCATTTTATGACGAATGGATAGCACCAAAAAATTACACTTCTAATCATAACTATAACAAAATTCTTGAGCGTGATTGTTTATCACCAGCCCGATTTGAGCACTTGTAATTGGACAGTGTACTAGGGCAGTGAAAGAGACAGTTAATACGCTATGCCTGTGTAGGTGGATAGAACGCGTCATAAGCGCGCTGCTGTCTCGCATTTCGCTGAGTTAGCTGTTGTTGTTGGTTTTTTTTTTGTCTTTTTTTATGGAAAAAATATAACCGATGTCTAGTTTCTTTTTCAAATGGTATCTTAGTTTTGATTAATTGGTAAGAAGACTTCGTGTCGTCCAGTTTTGGAAATTACTGATATAATTGCAGACCGAATTGTATTCCACTCGCTCCTATTATCATTACAAATCCACGAAATTCGCTACGCTTTTCTTTCTCTTCATTTCCTTTTATCGATAAAAGATTTGTTTTCTTTGATATTAAAGTGGAAAACCTATGCAGAGTAGCCAAGAACGCAGAATTTGCTTCAACTTGCTTTCGACGCTTTGCCTGTACAGACGGTCACATTGAAATTCCTTGGTGCAAGCAAAGGTAATATATCGGTTTTTTCTAGGTGCTATTCATTTTTCACTCAGTCAAGTTAGCATATCTGCGCTGCTCAAATTAATCAGACACCGATAGTCAGTATGAAAGAGTAGCTATAAAAACAGCAGCAGGATTGAGGTGCAGTACTTACATAGAAAAGACTCGAATTGTCTTCCTACCTGATGGGAGATTACTGGATCTTCCATCCCCTTCGAATTCGTGCGGAAGGTTACGTGAGCAGCCAAAGGATCCAAGAGTGTTGGTCCATGAGGCTGAAACGTGGCAATTATGTACACCACTGGCACATTTATTTATTAATATCTGTTGGCATAGATGAGAAAGTTGATACACATGATACAATGAAGAGGAACAGTAAGGGCCTGTTTATATGGAGGTGGGCGCAATCAGGTCGGTGAGGTAACTGTCATAGGCGAAGTAATCGGCCTTTCCATGTAATCCTATATTAATTTTTTTATCTTTACTTGATAGGTGGGGTTACCCACCAAGGCGGATTCCCAGTGTGCTAAGTAGGGTAACTCTGGCAGTCAGGGTCGTAATTAGCCATGTAATCATTTCAAAGTGGAGTAAACAGCGCGGGCGGGGTCACTTTTATGTTACATTTGCAATCGCGCTGACAACCTCTAAAAACTTCACCCCGGAATCCCGAGGTTGTAAGATTGTATGTAAACGAATATGGCTGAGCGGGTTGCATCTTTTACATGGGGTTCCCCAACTCCATTTAAACAGGCCCTAAGAGTAGTTCTGGAATTGTCACATGCTTCAATTCTAAAATTGTAAGTGGCCTTGCCTGAGGAAAGATTAGACATCTTAGTTGATTTTCGAATTGATCATATGAGGTGGTAGTGCTTCCAATGAAAACTGTAAGTTGACTATTTCTCTTTAACCTGCGTAAGTTTATTCATCTTCAGAAAAACCGGTTTTGCAAGAACAACGATACGATCCTGGTTTGTTTTTGCAGTTGCTGTTTTCCTCATAAAGAGGTATGGAAGCGTTGCATTCGTTAGCATCTGTAAATAAATTTTAGTTGCACGAACTTTTACGGTGGTGAAAAATATGTTGAGCCACATACGTTTTTCCAGAAAAATTATTATTTAGGCTCTCATCGTTATACCAAAAAAAAAAACAGAAAAAAACTATATCAAAACAAAAACAAGTGAATAAGCACGTAGCTATGCTGTAACTAGCGTGATGGCATTGAAATTTATTTCTTAGTAATATAATAATAATAATATTCTCTCTGAATAGTTATGGGACTAGGTAACATAAGACTTGTCGCCTAAGGATCGTTTTTTGTGTGTGTGTGTGTGTGTGTGTGTGTTTTTTTTTCCTTTGTTTTATTTTCAGACACGTATTTAGCTGCAAAACCTGTCTACTTGACCACGCAAAATCGTGCGAAAGTGAAACAAAGACTTTGGAAATTTTGACAGCAGCTACTGTACTCTTCTTTTGTCCCTTTCATTTATTCTGTCGACGGCTTTTTCTATGAGAAAAGGAAAGGTAGGTACATCTACCTGACTATATAAATATAATTGTTGAGCAAGAACTTCATACAGTGTAACTACAATACAGAATCGCTTCATCATTACCACTAGCTCGTCCTTCTTTGTTAGAAGAATTTGAAGTAATTCAAAATAAAAAGAACAGAGGTTTGTTTGGACGTGATAAAGAATTAAGGTATGTTTATCGATTAGTAATGGTATTGAGGCTAAGTAGAGTTCAATTCATTCCAAAATGATACGAGTGATGACAAAATTGGACGACTGCGCAGCGTGAGTCCGATTTGTTTAACACGAGTATCAGCTTAGACCTAATTGGACGACACGAAGTCTTATCACCAATTAATCATAAAAATTACAATTACTGAGAAAAAGAGTATGGCCAAGTTATGAAAGAAAGGAAAAATTTGCATAAACAGAACGACACGACAGTGTTCTAAAAGATATTGCCAAGAAACCCACAATTCAGGAGTCTGTTAACCGTTGTTATGATGATTGAAACCAAGGTTGTGATTGATTGATTTAAAAACAACTTTGAATGTGATTGGCTTATTAATCTGTCTGATAATGAAACTTCTGGTAAAACTTGGCAATTGAATTATTGGAAAAATTGGAGTTTTTTAAAGCCAATCATAAGCGAGGAAATTATATATATATATATATATATATATATATATATATATATGTATGTATATATACATATATATATATTTTCATTATGCTCACAATTGTTCACTGAGAATGAAGATAAAAAAGAAAAAGGATAAAATCAGATATAGCGAGAGAAAGTAACACTTAAGATGCAGTTATTATGACCGTGTGTGTGTTGCAACATCCATTATAATTGTCGAGGTTAGAAGTTTTCTTTCCATTGAAAAATAGATACGCATGCTCCTGAACGGCGACTTTCTCACTTGGCACAGCATAACCAGATTATTTACTGTTAAAGTGCATCATTACCGTAACTTAGAGTTAAGTACAAATTGTGTTTTTAAACAGTGTCATTTTCTTAAAACTTGTCTCCGTGGAATGTGATAGTCTCTTGTTGACTTATTAATTCAATCCAATATCAATGTGTACAATTGAATTACGCGAACGTTTATGAGATAAATACAGAAGACAAAAGAAGATTAGACTTTTCCATCTCTCTTAGGAGGAAGTACTGATACATTATTGAGATCCTTTCAATATTTGTCAGATCAATTATATCAAAAGAAAAAAGATAAAAGAGAATTTTTGACATCAGGTTCATTCTGCAAGCATCTTAGCCTTTAGATGTTATCCTGCTTCTCTCTATATTATAAATATTTTTCTCTTTCAAAGAAGTCGTTTATAACCCATTACAATCATTAAATTTATCCTAAATGAGTTAAAGTGACAGGGACTTGAGACATATTTGCCCGATACAATAAAAAAACAAACAATTTCATTTAAATGCAGCCAAGAAATTCAGGTTGGTTTCTTTTATGTCCCCATCTCTTCGAAGAAAAAAAGAACCAAAGAAAAAGAAAATATTCGTCTCGAGAAAGTAAGGTACAATGTTTAGTTTTGATCATACAAGTCGCCATTCTATCCCCTGACTAAGGCATAAGATCAGTAACTTACATGATTAAAAAAAACAGTGCTTAAAACTTCATTTCCCTTATGGTCTTAAAGGTCAGGACTATTATTTTGGAAAACTCGACAAGCCCTCTAAAATAGAATATCATTAATAATTATTCCATGTTTGAACAGAGTAAGAAAATAAATGACCAGTCAAATGTGCTGCGAAAAATGCGCCTGAAGCTGTACTGTTTTCAAGTAAACTTTCAAAAATAACTAACCTGCAACTTTACATATCTTGTACATACCTCGTTTTCTATCCAAGCGATGTGATAGCGCCCTTACGAGCGGGAACTGTTCATAACTTTGTTCAGGGAATCAAGCCACAGGTAGGAAACTGTTTTCATTTCATTACACTAGTTTATTTACCTTGAGACAGATTACAAAAGAAGACACATCGCACACTTTAATTTCTTAGTTTCACTTTCCCGTGTGTTAATAAACAAGTGTTTGATTAGTTTTCGCTGTACACTTCAGAATAATATTTTTATTTCTTAAAATTTCGTCGCCGTCGAGGTTTGCGATAATTAGACAATAGCCAACAACACGAAATAGCAATATTTTCTGAGAATGATTGGTCAATCAGCAGATCGATGACGGTTAGATTTCATTGAACGATATGATCTCATAACCTGCTGATAATCAACAATGAGAAGATAAAACTGCGAGGTCCTTTCTCCAAATAATTGATGGACAGAAGCTCGATGTATTCAGTAAATAAACTACGGTTTACAGGTCAAGTCTGATTATCCAGAATATCCTGTAAGGCGCAGTAAATCAGTGATTATATGAAGCCGTTCATTTTAAAACTTACAGTTCAGTGTTGTTCACCTAAATAATGGTGCTGTTAATATTTCAAAAAGTAGACTTCCGATTGCCCTCGTAATCTCTTTCCGAGAGGCCTAAGGGCGACCGAGAAATGGGAATAGAGATTTGTTTATTTTATTTTTCCTCCGCAAAAGTAGGATTAAAATCGATGAGATTTGAAATCAGAAAGATACTGAAGTTAGGAACTAGACTGGGATATAGAGAAAAACGTTCAAATCAGACCTGAACCAAATATTTGTTGGTACACAAAGCAACTGTTTGAAAAACGAAATGAATTATTTGATATTCAGTTTTTTTTTAATTCAGCTCATCAATTCCAAAATTTGCACAACTCCATCGTCGTTCGAGTTCCCACCAGTCAAACCGGAACAATCTTTTCCACTACAGTACGAGCCTCCTCCACCTCCGGCTTGTTTCGCATGAGTACCACTACCTCCCCAGAGTACCCACCACCCCCCCCCTGATGCCCCGTTATCTTCTGAACCACCTCCCCGCCTCCAAACCCACCAACTGCTCCTGGTGCAGGGCCCCCGTTATTACCGCTATTCATACTTCCGGCTTGGCCTCCGATCCAGCCTTGAGTACGTGATCCACCTCTTTCCCCATGGGAGGATCCTAGTCTGGTGCAACCTTGACCAAACCAACCTGCACCCACTCCTCCATGATAGCTAGCGCCATATCTGTTGCATTGACCTGACTGCCCATCTGTACCTCCATTTCGAACTTGTGACGATTCTTTCCCCACGCTACTGGTGCCACCTGATCCCGCCTGACCATCCACACCGTTATACCCACCCGAGGCACCTCCTCCTCCTCCTGCAGCCAGCAACAGAACATTATCTGTAGTGTAAACAAAACTTCCTCCCCCTCCTCCAGTGCCAGCATTGTCCTCCACAGATTTTCCAAGTTGAGCTGCAGTCTGCCTGGTGCTTTGTCCTCCTCTAACCTCCACTGAATCCCCTCCTCTTTGTCCCACCACAATATTTAACACTGTTCCCTTATTCAGTCTAAACTTCCCTTCTTTAAACGCTCCCTTTCCACCATAATATGTTCCTGGATAGTCTCCATAATCGTATGAATGTGTTCCTCCCCGAGCTCCCCAGGCTTTGATGAGATAGCGGGTGGTCCGCGGAACAGTGAATGTCTGTATACTGCCGAAGCGTCCTCTTCTTCCACCGGCTCCAAATTCAGCTAGCATCAGAAATAAAAAGAAACTAGATCGTCTACTATAAATGACAAACAAAAAACGATGAAAAATGTAAATTGACATCAAAATGTTAAAAAGTAATAAGTTTATCAGTTGGCAAGTCAGTCAGTCAGTCTCTCCCCGAGCGCCCCAGGCTTTGATGAGATAGCGGGTGGTCCGTGGAATTGTAAACGTCTGTACAGTGCCAAAGCGTTCTTTTCTCCCATTCACCGTAAAATTAACCTCTGTATAAAAATATGGTTAATTGTGCAATTAATGCAATATCTGTCGAATATAAGCAAATATACCATCCATGAAAAGTATAAATTGACATTAACTGGTTGCAAACAGCAAGATGGTCAGGTAATAAGTCCTTCTTTGCCGGTGCCTGTTTGTCTGCGAGGGGCACAAATATGCAATCTAAATCTAATATGAAATCTAAAAATCCTTACAGCTACAACGTATCTCATCACCGAGAAATCGAAGTTCAAAACATTTCAAGGCAATCGGTGACATTTTAACGCTTGAAAAATTTATTGACAATGCACACACTTGTATAAAAACGGAGAATCTTTGTTCTTTCTTTTTTTTGTTTTTTTTTCAATATTTGTAACTAACGCCTTTCACTCCTTTAGGTGGCCATATGTTAAACTACTTGAACACCCTGACCGCTAGAAATATCGACCCCCATTAGAAAGACAGGGGTAATCTGCAAAGACCCAGGAGACATTGGCAAAAATATGTTTCGTAGAATACTATCTACAAGTTGCAACTAAAACATCTTGTTGAACTCTGCTTATGGGCAATTTCAAGTCTCACACGGCTCGAGCAGCCGCGGTAGAACTTTTTGATCGAGTGCGGTCAGCCAAAATTCCTCAAACCACGAACCTTTGTCTGTTTGAGAGGCCTTTTTCGCCTTTTCGTGTCGAATTTCTTCTCGGCCAGGCTATCTTTGTTAGACTTTTGTCCAGTTTTACACCCAAACCGATTGCAGAGATCACGTGCGATCGAAATCAGGAAATGTTTACGCGATTGAAATTGAAGAGCTACCGTTTATAAGATGTTTTGCCGCAAAAAGTATCTCTAATTCGTGTTGACAGGTTCTAGTTGGCCATGAACACTTGATGGGCTGAATAATTAGTGCAAAAAAAATAATAATAAAATTGGCTTCCGAAGGTCTACTGTATCCTTACTTTGGTTAAGGTGTTCCCAAGTTTTATAACTGATGTAATACAGACATGTACAAATGAGAAAACAACATGACATTTACCGCTATATTTGACGGTTGTGACAAGGATTTCATCGAAAGGAGACAAACAGTGCACAACAAATCAATTACTCTACCTGTAAATCACAAGAATTAAAATTTTCACATCCACATCAATTACAAGAACAAAAAAAACTTCAGTTTTGTCACCCTTTCTTTCCATATTGCAAGAAACAAGAACAGTTTTTCTCGTTGTGATGGAGTAAAGCCAGTACTCGCCGCTGGTCGCTTCTCCCTCTTCGCTTCGTTGTATCTCCTCACATGTATCCGCTGGAAATTCCGGAATGGAACCAAGACGAACTGAGGTCGAAAAACATTTTCTTCAGAAAGTAATTCTAATTTCCATTTGCCCACCAAAAATAAAACTAAATCTATATATGTACTGGAGAGAAGGCAAGTTTTGACGTCATGAGCTTCATTGCAGGTTTCCGTCTTATTACAGTGCGCAAGTGAAAGAAAAAAAATAGTCACTTTTGTTTATTATGGTTCTCGATGGAAAAAGGCTTTCGGGTCAGAAATTGCCTTCTGACTTAAATGTGGGAATAACTTCAAAGTATAAATTTAGACCAATTTATGTCATTCACCTATGGTCTTACTTTTCTACAAAGCCACTATTGTTCAGATGGGTTTCACTTCATTGATGAGTGTTTTCTATGGTTAAACTGACCTCTTTCCTTATTACTCTTAACATAATATCTCGCAGAATTTGGCACAAAGTTCTCTGGTCTGGCCTCCTTAGTCCGGTTATTTAGTTCACATAGTTCCTCAGAAATGACGTAGTTGAAGCTGTGACATCGGAAATCATCGTTACACGCCTGATTACATTCAACCGCAATCGATGATTTCATAGTTTTGAAGGTGTGTCTTCGAAGCATCATGCCCAAAATGGCATGCTCATCCTTTTTGCATTCTCGAGCGAAAATTTCATTAAAGTAGCACACTGCAATTACAATACAGAACCGCATCGTCATTACCACTGGTTCGTCTCTCGTCTAAGAGAAATTTTGAAAAAAATAAATATTGTGATTAATTTGGGTTGAAGAAAGCGGTATAATTTCAGTAAGAAATTACGGTAATTTTCTGTCGATTTTTGTTAATTATGCACCTGAGATTAACGAAAAAAAAAGACAGGACAGGAAATGATTCATGAAATTGCGATTTGAATGTATAGTTTAGTGCGTTGTACAACTAGCTAAGTGTATAATCTTACAAATTTATCTATTTATGCTTGTTTACACATGTTAAAATATTCATCAAAATGGCCCTGAAAATATAAAAATATACTGAGAAAATTTAACGTTCAAACAGAGAAAGAATTAACGAGGCTAATCATTCCACCAACAAAGATCGTCCATGTACTACCACCTATGAAAATATAGCGTAACATGAGTCCTTAAGTGTGATATCTGCACATTAAGTTTTCAAAATATCTGACCTGATCCTTACATTTCCTGTACATACATTTTTTCCTTTCTTACAGAGATTAGATCATCCTTCAGATAAAAGCTCAAGTTTATAACTTCTTTCAGGGAATCAATCCACTGGAACATACCTGTGTGTTTTATATTTATCAATTCGTTAATACCTTTGAGTAAATTACAATCCTTATTTCTTTTGTGTTATACAAACAGTAGTTTGAATTGTCAGACTTTATGTTTTACAGTTTTAAAGGTGTCAAGGATTTGAACATACAGACAACGTTCAGCATAACAAATTAAGAGTATTTTGCAAGGAAGACGTGTTAATCAGCAGGTCCTAAACACATCGTTGAGGCAGAATTATTTAGACGATATAACTTGTTCTCTGTCGATTAAAATGAGAAGATAAAATTGTAAGGGCCTGTTCCCAATATTATTGATGTACAGAATCCCATTGACTTTGAAGGAAAAGCTACGGTATTCAGGTCAAGTCCAATCAACGTCAGTATCTTATAACACACAGTAGATTAGTCATTATCTAATAAGAGGCTTTCATAATGAAATTTATAATTGAGTACTGTTCACCCAAATAATCCTGCAAATTAATGACTTAGGAAATTACTTTATTGTATAATGTTCGACTAGAACATGAACTGCATTTTCCTGAGATTTTGAGCAGTTTTTTAAATTTCCTCCGTCCTGAAAAAATAGCAAATGAGTATATCTACAGAAAGCTCTTAGCTTTTGTAGATGAAACCCACTTTGGATGCCCGCATTTGTACGTTTTTTTTTTTTTGTAGTATATTCTCCTTTTTTTGTCAGTTTTAAGTGTTTTGAAAACTTCCAATTAACTTGACGCCTTTAATAAGCGTTTCTCCTTTGCAACTCGGCCACAAGTACTGGCTCATTCCATCTAAAGCTACTGCAATTAATACAGACGAATGTTCAAAGGGCATTTTTCAAACGTTGAAGTTTGGTAAAGCAGCTTAACCTTTTTTTTGCAATCAATTGTCAGAAGAATAATTTTTCAATGTCTCTATATGAAATTGGCTCCGAATCTTTGCGGCAAGCGCTGATTTACTCCTGCCTAAGAATCGTGAAAGTTACAGTTTTCCCTGCCTTAATAAAGCCATCTTAAATGAAAAATTTATATCAAATTTTCCGCAGCAATTAACCTCCTAATCAGGGCGCGCGTAATTTCCCATGGAGGTGTCGGAATAACCTTATGCCGAAAAATTGCTTCGGTAAATCGTGGCACATCACTTTCTATCTGTAATGTCATAAACCCGTCCGGACAATGGAAGAAAATGAAAAGAGTTTGATTTAAATGGGAGGTTCGTCGAATTCGGCCGTCCTATAATTTACATAGAGTTTTCGTTTTCGTTCAACACAATATGTCCAAAGCGGTTTTTTTGCTTTTGTTTTTAGGTTTTTGACCTAAAAATGAAATGAAATCTATGAAAAAGGAAAAAAAAACATGTTTAATATTCCTATTTGTAGCAGTCAAAACAAAAACCACGAGTATGACTGAAAAAAACACTGAGTTTAAAGGTTTCTAATTAAGCTGCCTTTGACATTTTGAGTTTTCTAAATGATAATTTTGAATCAAGATAATTGGGTATTCTAACCCAGTTTTATTTAGTCAAGGTAACCTAACAGTGGATATTCTTGGATGCATTTGGCGAGTATTTTTTTTTGGTTTATTTCAATTAGTAAACAGTGCAAGTGATTTAGAAGACCCTTTCCCACCAAAAACACAGGGCACCAATTCGTGCAATTATATAGACGAAAGTTTCTTGTGATTTCATGTGAAACTCACCCCTTGAAAATCATCATTAGCCCTCAGCTTGGTAAAATGTTTCATTAAATACGCGAGAAAAACATGTATGGAGAACCAATACACATTGACCAGCTTCGTCATCATCAGGATTACCGGAGAACTTTTACAAACAGCCACACCTAAGGGACTTATTTATCATCTGTCGGGGGGAGGGGGCGGGTGCAGGGGTGAAGGGCTTTGCTGGTGGAGGACTTTCATGGAGTCACGATTACCTGAAACTCCTCCGTGCAGTTCTGTACATTTTTATGATCCCCACCCTTCCGTTGTCATTTCCAGTTCACTGACATTCAATTCTCTATAGTCTTCTGCCGTCATTCTCTGTCGGGGAAGACCGATTCCCCTCTGTCCCTCACTAAGAAACCTTGTGATCCTCCAAAATTCTCTACCTACCAGGCTATAAATAATGACAAGTCCCTTAGTTAATGTTCCTTCTTCTTCTTCATTTTTTTAAATTTTTAATTTATCACGATTATTTATCATTACTTGTGACCAATCACAACACACAATCTGATATCGCTAAAGTGAAATGCATATAAATCACAGTTAACATTGTTCAAAAGACGACTCAAGCAATTAATAATTTTCTGAACCAGCGTCGATTTACTCTGTGCTGCAGTAGCGGAGGGAACATCCGGGTGTGCCAGTTATGTAGTAAACATAGTAATCGTTGCAGTTTATCACATTGACGGATCTTGACCAGTTGCAGCAGTTTGATCCCCAGTGGAAGCAAACTGTCCTGGTGACCTGACCATCAGCCACTGTGGGGTGAGCACCATTTAGCCAACCGGATATCAACCGCTATCCTCTCCCTGTTGTTGCCTAATGGATTTCACTGTCATCCAATTGAAAACTAAAAGCAAAACTACATACTGAACGTCCGACCCCAGGAGAGTGAGCTATTGTACACTAAATTTTAAGAGCTCATTATGGGGATGCCAAGTTGGTGCCCTTCCGTCGAACACCAAGGAGTTGGTGCCCTGGTTAGTATAAAACACCTGAGTGAATGGTGCTTTTTGCGTGCGCTGATTGGCTGGTTCGGGAATGATTTGCAAGTTCTATTAAGTTAAATCTAATTTTCAACCAATATTCGTTATATTGTCTGAAGTTCAAACATTCTTCATTACCACTGTCGGTTAAAGTGGTGGATATTTACCTCGGCGCTTAAATATCCATGACTACTCTCCTCCACTTAAGTGGATTATTGTTAATTATTTTGGATTTTCGATTTTCATAACGTCACGTGAAATCCAAAGATATGACGCAACAAAAATCCTTGAGCGCAAAAATGAAGCAAAATAAGTAAGTTGTTAGTTGCTTGATTACTATCTGAGTAATAAGTTTATTACCCCCCTGTTGTTTGTATCTACGTCAAGCCGGATGCCTGCGTGAAAGCATAGTTACAAAAGCAGCAACATTGGAAGACCCGACTCAACTTTCTACCTGATGGGAGAGGAATGCAAGATCTTCCATCCCCTATGTAGGGCTGGTTACATGAGCACTTGAACGATCCTACAGTGTTGGTACATGAGGCTGAACTGTGGCAATTGTGAACACCGCTGGCACATTCATCAATGTCTGTTGATATAGATTAGCAGGTTGATACAAATATCACATACAAGGTAGGACAGGAATAATTAGTACCGCGCCAGAAATGTTGCAGGCCATATACATGAGTCGATTTTATGCTTTTTTTTTTTTTTTGGTATGGATGGTAGTCGGTTAAAATGGTAACGGTCATCAAACACACACATTTGCCTGCAAAAGCTGCATATTCATATGCTAGTTTGGTCTGAATGCTTTACAATTAATCACTTGCTAAAGTTCCTTGGTCGAGCCGTGATGATCGAAAGAATTTGGCCCTTGAAAGTCTACCGAATCCTAGAGTACACATAACTTTTTTTACTCAATAAATACGGATATGTGCAAATGGGAAATGATGAGGGTAAGGTCTGCTACTATTTATGATGGTTGCTTTAAGGTTTTCATTGAAAGGCAACAAAAAGTGTATATTATTGTTATTACCTTTATATCTAAATTACTAGAACTATAAATTTTTAAACAAACTTTTTCACATTCATATCAGTTGCAACAACAAGAACTTGAATATTTTTACCTTCTGGTTCCATATCGCAAGAAACCAGAGCAGTTTTTCCCGTTATAATGGAATAAATCCAGTACTCGCCACTTTTCGCTTTTCCATCTTCGCTGGCCTTTATCTCTTCACATGTTTCCGCTGGAAATTCAGGAATGGAACCAAGAGGAACTGAGGACAAGAAATATTTTCATCAAAGATAATTTCTAGCTGTACTTCCACCCTCTAATAACTTTCTTACTAGAAGTTTAGGTGTGTAGTATCGCTAAGTATTTTTACGAGTTAAGCCGTTAACTTGTCACATAAGGTTTCAAAACGATTAAAAGTTGAATTTTATTTTTTATTGTTGTTCTCAAATCGTACACATTTGCTTTCCATACGAAAGTGTACATTTATCAATGAAAAGTGATTTGTAATTTATCGCCAGTAACAAAGCTTTGACAGACATAAGGATGGAAAATGAACCTTGAGATTCAGCCTTGTTTAATTGAAAACCTGCCAAGTTTTATTTATGCTTCCCTTAAGAAATGTGTGAATTTCGTAAATCTTTAAAATAGTCCTGATAAATGTATATTGGTGAGAGGATTCAACGCTTAAACAGAGGAAGAACAAATGCTATAGTTTATACTGTAGCGATCGAACCTTCAGCTGTTCTGTATATCAGATGAACTTTTCAAAATATCTGACCTGGTACTTTACATATCTTGTACGTACCTTGATTGCTATCCAAGGTAGATGATAACGCCTCTTGGAAACTGTTTAGGGGAATTTAGAATTTTTTTAGGGAATCAAGCTACCCGAAAGTAATTGTTTGTATTACATTTCACCAGTCTGCTATTACCTTGGAGTAGATTACAATTATAATCCCAGAGTCTTTGATGTTTAGAAACAAGTGGTTGAACAGGTGTCAAGGTTCTTTGCAGACAAACAGAGGCCGGTATTACCAAAAACAAGTATTTTAAGAGAAATTTTTTGTTCACCTGCAGATCCAAAACAGATCGATGACTTAGTCTTCTTTAGAAAATATCTCTTGGTTGTATGAGAAAAAAATCGTAAGGGCTGTTTCTCTGCATACTTGATGTACAGAATGCTGGTAAAATTTAAGGATAAATTTCAATTTTTTTATATCGCGCTGTATATCAATAATTATGAGGAAAGTACTTAGTTCTAAGATGTTTGAGAAGAAAACAAGAAAGGTGGTCCTAGGATTTTATGAAGATTTTTACATTCCTTATTTTTCGCAAGAAAAGGAATAGCACATAGGAGCATCGACACAACACAGTAAATGCCTACGTCTTCATACTTGACTTGTTCTCTATTCTATCATTTTCTGCCCGTTTTAAATCTTTCTAAAACTCCTAATTAGCACAACTCCTTTAACAAATGTTTCTCCTTTGCAAAACAGCAGAAAGTGCGCGCCCTTTTCTCTTCTCAATTGATAAAGACGCAAATCAATGGAAAGTTTTGAAACACTGGGGTCAGGCATAGCAGCTAAATGTTTTAGCTTTCCCAGATACTTGTGATTATTTATCAGAAAGATAAGTCTTGTAATGTCTTGGTGTTAAACTCTAAGCTCCCATTTCCTTCATGTATTTCCACAGTTTTCATGGCTTAAATGAGCTTATCTCGAATCAAAAATTTATGTCAAACCGTCCGCAGCAAACCGATCTCTTTTTTTTTTTAATTAGACTTTTAATTAACAGATCGCACTAGCAATTTTCCAAGAAAGTAGTGTAAGTAATATTATGAACTCCCCTGAAACGATGGAGGAAAATGAAAATAATTTGATTTACGTAAGGAGTTCGTTTAATTTATCACAGAATGCCATTCGAACCACATTCAATACAATGTTTACAAAGCGCTTTTTTTTTCGTTTTGCTTTTATGGAAAGAGATACGCACGTATTTTTCGAATGACTAAATCCCAGAGTCAATCATAAAAATTTTTGATATTGGGCGACGAAAATTGCAATGAGCCAAATGTTATTATCCTGCCAAATCGTCCCATGTTTGACCATTTCCCGGACTTCTCTCTAGCTTTTTTTTTCTCTAATTGAGAGTGAAATTTCGGAACAAGCGAACTAGCAAATAGCAACACAATATAAAATACGTTATAATGTTGTGAACAGAGGCGGAAATCCTCAAAGAGAAAACGAAATGGACAGTCTGAGTTTTGAAGATTTTGACGCCCAGTTAGATAGCAAGTTTACACACGGAAATAGAAATGATGATCTCGTTTGAACCAAGCTATGAAATAATTTGAATACCACGTACTACAATGAACTAGAATTATCAAAATGAGTTGAACAATTTACAACTTGACTAAAAATTAGGCTTAAACACATTACCAAATATCTAATTTAGTGATATTCTTAGACCTTTTTATTATTATTGCTTTATCGAGTGAAATATCAATAATATAGGTATAATATCTACGAAAGTCACTTTTTAAGTCCTTATGATTATAATGCTCGCAAACGAGTTATGGAAATTCCAATAAATGGACTATTATGATTATCGATAAACTACAAAACCTCTTATAAGCGATGTCTTACCCTGTGTATTTTTTTTACTACTCCATATCTTATAGCTGACTTGCATGACCAAACTTTTCTCTAAGTTATTTAATAAATCTGTACTCATAACAAACGCCCTAACATAACGAAAATAGACGTCACTTTACCACGTATTAGATTGCTGTAAGGACAACGATTTATGAAAATTCTAGATGAGCTACCTAGATAACTTGATAAACTTCCAAAACACTGATTAGTGGCGTTTAACAAAATATTCTACCTATTTGTCTCTTTTGAATCCTTTTTTCTTTCAACAAGAGAAAGTGTTGGAAAAAAAAAGGTACGAAACGACTGGTAACCTTATTACCTTGTTTACCAAAAACTGATATTGTTATACAACTGGAATTTTTTTTTCAACAGCAGGCGCTATCATTGGTTACTTTGGGGTCACATGACATCCAATAATAAAAATGTTGCCTATGTAAAGTTTCTGATCTGAGTGAACAACATTACAAAATCTTTGACATCAGAAGGTAATAATGGAATGTTTCCCGCTCGTGTTTATTGACAACCACCTTTAGAGGTGAACACGGCTCGACTGAGGACAACGTTAAACCGGCAAGACATTTCCTACGCACTTTAAAGGAGGTTATCAAAATGTTCGATTTGTTTCTACACCGCCTCCTCTAATTTCTTTATTATGCTATACAACAAAATACTAGACGACTGTGCCTACTGTGAAGCGTACCTTTTGTTTTACTATCGACCAGTTCTAAAGAGTTTACTATTAAAAAAAACTTTCTATAATAGGATAGTTAATAGATTGAACTCATTACACTCCTTTAAATTATGAATTTTATAATTTATGAGGTGGGTCACGTGCTCAAGCCTGAATTAAATTAGTAACTTTATAATGGTTTTTGACCACATTCTTACAAGCAAACTTTAAAAGAGTTTTATCAAATGTCAGGATTTTTAAGCTAAAGCGTGTTGAATATTATGATCCTAGACGGTGACATTATTAATATCTAGCCTGGGGAAGAGCATTCTTATCTTCTCATGTTGAGAAAGGAACAAGGGATTTGAATATATATAAAACTTCTGCAATTACCAATAAAACGGCTTTTTCCTGTTAATGGGAAAATCTGCTTTTGAAAAATAACTGTACTACTCAAGAAATGTTTTGGAATCAGCCCTAAAGTTCTATAATTTGCACAAGGCCATTATCATTCGAGTTCCCACCAGTCAAACCGGAACAATCTTGGCCATTATAGTACGAGCCTCCTCAGCCTCCGGCTTGTTTTTCACGGTTACCACTACCTCCCCCAGAGTACCCACCACCTCCACCTGATACACCATTATCCTCTGATCCACCTCCCCCACCGCCAAACCCACCAACTGTTCCTGGTGCAGGGCCCTCGTTATTACCGTTATTCATACCTCCGGCTCGACCACCGATCCAGGCTTGAGAACTAGATCCACCTCTTTCCCCATGGGAGGAGCTTTGTCCGCCTTTAACCTCCACTGAGTCTCCTCCCCTTTTTCCCACTACAATATTTAACACTGTTCCATTCCTATTGCACCTGACAGAAAAAGCTGACAGTTAGCTTGTATGCCAGGTACAATACGTGTTACCGTATACCCCTTCTGTTTAACTGCTTTACTCTACCTTCGCTTATCATGTCACAATGAGCCAACACAGGAGTGTGAGGTTTGATGAAATTCAGCCAGTATATTCCGCTGACCACTTGTCCACCTTCGCTCGCCTTGATTTCCTTGCACGAGTCTGCAGAAAGCTCTGGAATGGCTCCGAGGATAGTTAGAAAATAAGAAAACGAGAAAGTGAAGAAAAACTGCGAAATCCTCCCCTCCAAGACAATTAGCCAAATCATTTTACCTTAACGCTCACCTCTCTTCATATCTCGTCTGAAGTAATATCTATCAGAGTTGGGTATAAAATCTTCAGGCCTGGCTTCCTTTGTACGGTTACTCAGCTCACGCTTGTCTTGGGTGAACACATAGTTAAAGCTTTGGCATCTGACGTCACGATAACACTCCCGCAAACACACATCACCGAATGCTGCTCCAGTGATTGTTTTAAAAACGTGTTTTTGAAGCATCCTACCAAAGATGGAGACTTCACGTGTATCACGGTGGTACTGAGTAACAGCTGAGTGAAGTAAAACCAACGTGAAGAGGAGAACTGGTAAATAAAAGAACTCTTGGACTCCCATTTTTGTTATAAAATCTCACCTGAAATGAAATCATTAAGTTTGAGAGCACAGTGATACAAATATTAGGCTCCACTGAAAAACAGGGATAACTGCAGAGCCACTTATTGTTTGGCTGTTTTTCAAGTAGTATGACATATCGCACACACGCATTACGAGCGATACGTCATGCATACTACAAATTTAAAGCTTGTTGTGAAAAAGCAAGCGTGAGATATGGCACGAGTCGATAAGAAACGGAAGCTAAAATAGTCCCATTGAGCGTTCGTCTACGGCTTAATGAAAAGTTTTACTCATTTTTTTACAATAAGAAGTTGTCAAAGCTCAATAGCAGAAACAGTTTTTACTAAGTACAGCGAACGGTCGTCGCCTCATTGCATGCAAAAAAAGACATCTAAATATAAAGTAACAGACTCCTTTACGACCCATTCCCGAATGTAGTAGCAGCTTTTTTCTGATTCAAACATTCACGCCATACTATTAAAATAGCACACAGTTCGCTGCCCCTAAAAACGCTTATTAAAAACTTCCCAAAATGATACATTTGGTTTAGCTCTATCCTATCATGATGATAACAGAACCATAAGGTACTTCTCCTATGCTGTTAACTTGCCTGAGTGAGCATCGCAGTCTTTCTTCACTTTTCAAGATCGATAGAGAGATCTTTAAAAACAAATTGACTTTAAATAAAACTTGACTAGTATTGAAAGAGGAACTTTACAGAGTTCAACATGCTTAAGTGATAAAACTATGAAACATGATGCTCTGTTTTCTTTTAAAACTTCTTTGAATGCCGCCTGCAGACTTCCTTTGAAAAAATGTCTGCTGAGATTCATGCAGAATTTCCGTTTTCTTCGAAATTCAAAATACGAAGTCGTTGTTATAATGCAAGTAAATGGCAACGAAACTCTTCGTTTTATGTAATAAACACTTTTTTCAGAATTATTTGGCTTTTCAAAACTCGTTTCTTATTATTGTTTGTTCGACACAGCTTTAATATTGTTCTTGTTAGGAACAGGGCAGAACCATAAACGTATTTTTCACTCAGGTCATGACAATAAGGCGGAACTTATTTCCATTCTTACGTCATGAACGACACCTAAATAATTCCCGGTCCAACCCGACTTAAAAAGCATTTTATAATATTATTATTGCTCTTTCTCCTTATTTCTCATACCTATCTATGCGCTATTGGCCTCCTATATTCATTTTTAAATCAAAATGTGAGACCTCAGGTAATTTTTCTGTTTCTAAATTTGGATTTGTTTTCTCAATTTGACAAGAGGTACTTCTTCGCAATCACTTTTCGTGAGAGTTCTGCCGTGTATATTTTACATTTTTTTTTACATTTTTTTTTTCTTCTTTTCAATGCATATTAAATATTTACTTTTTGATTAATACCAGAGAATTCTCTAAGTGAGACTAAGTGGATCGAATTTTTGCAGAAAATAGAAAAAAGTTATAAATTTTTATAGAATTAAAATGGTGTCACTTTGGATCGTGACGTATCGTTCGATCGCATCTGACCGCATGGTTCCAAATTAAATTTTATTCTCTCTATACCCTCTAGGAGCTAGTCGTCGGAGGGGTAGGGATGCTGTTGGATTTTTTTTTCGGGGGTTTCATGGATTTAGTTGGGAACAGAGGGGTCAGTCGTCTCCAACAAAGTGTAAAAGAGGGACTATAGAAAATTGAAGGCTAATGAAGGGTGGGGGGTGGTTTTAAAAATATCACAGCGCCTTAGTGGGGAGAGCAGTTAATCGTAACACAACCAAAATAATCAAAATTACAGAGAGAAATTAACCATTAGCCGTAAAATGATAACATTTTTAACCGTTAATTGCCCGTAAAAGCGATCACCCCATTGAGACTAGGCCTGTCCCGATTGGGATCCTAAGCTGCTGGAAAGTTGCTAATTTGAAAAGTTTCTAGAAATTACAAAAAAATACAAAAAGTTGACACCTAAATTTCTTTATATTGTTATAGAAACATTAATTTGAATTTAAAAAGGTCTATTTTTGGTTCTTTACAAGAATTGCCAACATCAGTCACAAAAAATAACTTGGCTTTAGAGAGTTGCTAAAAAATATGGGCGAAATTTAAGGATACTCTAATGTCTAACGAACAAAACATATGGTTTATTAGACATCATTTTAGCCAATTGTCAAATGTAATATTAAATAAGAGTGGAAATAGGCCAACGAAACGTTGTCAAGTGACACGTCATGTCTTCAAAAGCCTTTTGATAAACATTCAAGAATTTGCATGAATTGAAGTTTTCTATGAAATCGTTGACTTTTTCGTACTTAACGTGTGATTTAACTGATTCTCTCTTCATCTCAGAAAGAAGAAACTCATTCAGAACCTGCTGTCCACAAAACTAATTATAAGTTTGATTTCCAATATCACTCTGTCAGTCTCGACGTACAAGTACAAGTTAAAACAAGTACCTTCACAAGTATCAGTTAACCTTTTATGGATATCAATCATTGTTCTTTGAAAGTACTAGTTCTCCTGCTGGTTTGTAAATTGCTAGAGTTGTAAGATGTTCGAAAAAATATAGAGTTAGGAATAGCGCACAATCTTTCATATGTAACAAATATAAAAGCCTTGACTGTGCTTTATTCCGTTGTAAAGCACGCAGGAAGCAGCTAGAACAAGAATGAATTGTAGGAAGAAACACGAGACGTAGTCTCGTGTTTGTCCCCACTTCTAGATTTTTATGTGTGTTTTTTTATGCACAGTATAGGATGCGAAGAGCAATACTTAGGAATAACAAATAAAGTGATTTCAGCGGGCCCCCGTAAAAGAAAATAAATATCACGAAAAAACGGCCCAATTGGGTTCATTGTTAGCGGTGCGATGCATGGGTCACTCCCTTATACTTCACACTCGCACTGTTATACTCCACTGATGGTTTTTGATGATCAGGACTTAATAACTAAATAGAGGTTATTCTTCCTTGTTTCTAAAAAGAAAAGAAGGATAAAGCGATTACATAAAACATCTACTGCAAAGGAGATGGAAAATTGTTAGTCTGAAATCTTATTATGTTAAAAGCGTTCTAAAAGAGCTAACAAAGAGTTAACTCTCCTGGCTAACACAGTCTTGAACGAGAGCATGTTAGCACGTTTTTTTTTTCTCATTAAATTCCGGATGATAAAGAGAAAAAAAAACAAAGAAGCGCCCGCCTGAAACATCCTTACGGCTCTGCGAACAATCAGATAAATATTCCTACTTGCGTCCGTTTTGATCGATCAAAACATTCAAAAAGGTTCGGTGTTATTCAAACCATTCAGTTGTTAGTAACTACCTTCGAATTAAAATGTCGAAGGGTGCTAGGCATGAGCCAGACTTTTACGTAACATTAATTTATTGAATAAATTTTGCAATCGTGCCTGTAATTCAAAATACCGTCCGAAGGTAAAGCCAACTGTAATAGGCTTCACTAAGTCGAGGAAAACGAGTTAAAGGAGGAAACAGGGGACTATTCAATCTGAAGATCAGCTTCCTTACTGGAGAAATCTAGGATATGAATTTTTCAAAGCATATTCGATAATCATGTTCTTATTATATATTTGGTAATTAAACCCTGCTCTAGAAAATCCACATGCTGGTAAATGGCTATTGCATGAAACTGGTTTGTGTTGTGCATATCTCCACTGGAGCATTTATAAAGATCATGATATCGAGATTACAGACAAATGGTACCAACTTGAGCCAAAGACTGTCACGCACAATCGAAAGACAACAACATCACCATCATATGGGACATGCCAGTACTGACTGAACTATCACAGCGAACATACCAGACATCGTACTTAAGAGAGGTTGTCAGTAATTTTCGAGAATCCGGCTACAGAAGCAAAAATTCAACATTTTTTTAATTTGCTCAAAAGACCCTTTTGGTGAATCGTTTTCAAAAATAATATTCAAAAGTTCCAGCGAGTTGTTATTTTGAAAAAAAAATACGAAAGTTCGAAATCGGCCAAAACGTACCTAATTTTGCATAATTTCTATTGGGCTTTCAGTGCATTTTCACAACGCTCGCACAAGACAACGAAAACTTATCTTGGATTCATTTTTTCATAAGTTGTTTTTCATCCCTTGGAGTAGCTTTGCAACTATATTTCATCTCCAACTGAACTTTCTTTCGTTTGTAACCACCGCG
Source organism: Pocillopora meandrina (assembly GCA_942486045.1). NCBI lineage: Eukaryota > Metazoa > Cnidaria > Anthozoa > Scleractinia > Pocilloporidae > Pocillopora > Pocillopora meandrina. The sequence goes on along the minus strand of CALNXJ010000166.1, from coordinate 102,407 downwards.
TAAAGTACACTATATTTTCTATTCCGTTTGTACGCTGAATTTTGCTATATTTCAGACGACCATAACATAGAGGGTATACAAATGTACATAAAATAAAAGAGCTCTTTTCAACGAGAAATTCTTCGTGTTTATCATGTAAAAATAGTATTTTTGGCCCGTGAAAAGCAAGCGCGCCAGACCAAAATATACAGCGTGCAGTTTCACGAAGTTAGGCCATTTTCCTTGCTGTACTCCTACTGCAAATCGCACGCTATTGGGACAAAACTCGACGTGTTTCTACTTCAGTTTTGATTCATTTAAATATGTCGATTTTAACTTAAAAATTAACCTTCCTTTATTGTTAAGTGAACAAACCACCGTTTTAGGTAAAGTTTTTGAGTTGACTTTTCTCAAGTGCTAAATAAACAAATCGCTGCTTACAAAGATACCAGCTCTGTCGACGTGTTTTTAGCTGAAATTGGCCCGTCTCATATATTGTTCTTTCATTTACAATCTATCCCACTGGCATAAATTTAGAGTAAATTACATGTAACTATAAATGTTGTTGTAAATACGTGAGCGTGAGCTAAATAAAATCTTCGCATACTTAAAATATTCGAAACATGTAGTTGTCGCATGAAAATACTCGCTTAATTGTGCATGAACCTCGGTGTTTTGCTCGGTCGCTTTTGCAGATTTCTACCACTGTCACTGTAAAACAGTATGTTTGTGTAGTCCACCTGTTTAGATACATTTTCAAATCAACTGTAGGTTGGAATTCTGTTGGTAAAAATTGTCAAAGAAATCCGAGAAAAATGGCATGTAGCACCGGGCAGTCGTGCTACATTCAATCTCACCGATTTCAACGAAACTTTGCCAGGTTAAAGGATCTACCCCAAAACTAAAAAAGACAAACTGGTTTCTGTTTTGGTTTTTTCCGGGGGGATATAGACCACCCCCCTGTTTTTCTTGATCCTTAGTTAATGTCCACCTCAAGTATCATTCAATTTGATCGACGGCTTGTCAATCAACAGAGGCAAATAAACGACTGAGTTTTTAGACTTTTCGATTCATTCAAATATTTGACAACTTTGAAAAGTGAGATGCAAAGATCTTTATTATTTTTTTTTAGCTTAACAGCAGCTGTACCCTCTCCTCCAGTCTTCGTCTAAATTTTCAAGGTCACTCCTTATCTTCTGCCTTGTTAGAGGCGGTTGCCTTACTAGTTTCCTCCCCTGTCCAGCTCATGTCAATGAAATAATTCTTTGCTTTCTGAGAAAAGGTGGCTATTTTTTGTGTTTTCCAAAGAGCCCATGCAAAGTCCATTTAGCTAGTTAGGGATGTTTCGTCAGAAGTTTACCTGAGGTCCAACCTTGAACGTAACCACCCCTTTAAAATGGCAAGCCGGTCTTCGTCCATTTTCTCTTGATCTTATCATAGGCGGATTTTTTTTTTGTCAGCTTCACTGTGTTTGCCTTTGTTTTTGGATGGCAGCCAATAACTGATATGTCTTGATACATCCTTCCTCTTAGCAAGAACATCTCGCTTTCTTGTTCTGTCCGTGACGGATTGGATATAGTTCTCGCGATGACCCGCGTTCAGGGATCCGTGCACGTTGCTGATAACCACCCACTTCTACGATTAGTTTGCTGAAGGTTTCTTGTGCGATGAGCCTAGTGAGACCCTGAGGTGCTCCAAACTGTGCCAGTTGGTCTGCGCTATAAACTTGTCTCAGTTCTAAAGTCAGAGGGAGGGTCGCCCACCTCTATTTATGTGAGCGTCTCTACAGTACCTGCGTATCCCTAGCAATCATATGATATAAAGTTCATTTCAGTCACAAATCATTAGTTAGGAAAACTGATTTTCAGATAAGCGCTCTTCTTGCCCTTCTTCCTTATTCATTGCTGACTCTAAGATAGCGGTTACAGTACGCGTTCTATTAGGTTTACAGTCACCTTGCCACCAGGAAGACTCGCCACCAGCTTTGATTTCTTCTGCCATCTTCAGATTCACCTCTCTCTCAACTTTACGTGTCCGATTTTTATGACGAGGATACTGGCATGAATCTCATACCAAGTTGTGCACGATATTTGAGGAATATCGTGAAATCGCGGCTTTCGTAATCTCCAAATAAGCCAATACGCGCTAGAATAAGCTTCTTCTCGGACGAAACGCATGTTTGGGATACATTGACGTCTCTCAAATGTTTTTATTTTTTATTTTTTTATGCTGTACACCCACGAGTTTAGAGTTGTGAGCTGTTGCCGTCCCTGGCCAGCGCGAGAATTGAGAGCTTTTTAGACACTCGATTTCTTATACGGCATCACTATGAAGACGTAATACAACTGATACACCTACACTACAAAGGATTGACAATGTCTGTCGCGCTGTTGCGAGAAGGAGGAAAATATTACCGGCAGCGTAAATTCTTTAAGAGTTTCAGAGACTTTTCAGAGATGTCTATCTTTGGCTGCCACAAAAAATTGACCCTCTCTTAAATTTACTGGAAAAAATGAAATATTATAAAACAGGTCATAAATTGACCAGTGAATAAAATATTTTGAAATATCGTTCGGAATTTGCCTTTTATGGCGTGCAAATCAAGGGTAGACAAAGTTTATAAAACATTTGACAAGAATTTCATGGGGTTCACCTCGATAATTTTCGTCGGCCAGAGTCAAGACACACCAAGCTAAGTGACATCGCCCTCCAGTAAAATAATTTTCCAAAGAATAAATGTGGCAAGCGTGGGGAAACGCACATTTTTTTTCATTATTGTGATCAAAGCCCAATGATGTACCTAAATTGGTACTTATGGTATCAAATCATTGATTATGACAGGGTGAGCTTAATTTTTCTGTTGAACTCACTGCACGAACTGAGAAAGTAAAAACTTGTATTTATCTCCCACGCATTTCGTCTGACAATAGTGGACTTCATTAAGGAGTTTTACAAGGAGGGTATATAAGCTTGCTCAAATACAAATAGTAAATAAGTTGTCTCTTTACTATTGAAGCCAGTGGATATAATTCGCCAGGTGCGCCTACGGTGTTATACATGCGTGACATTTTTCGTAATCTGTTTGAGGGTCACATATTTAGTGTAAATATTTGACCCCTCGACGTCACGTAATGTCTCTAGTTTACAGAGGTCTTAGAAAGCTTCATTACTTGGATTTGCCTTCTGCGCGTAGAAGGCTACAGGCGAATTTCTCGGGTGTAATTGCTTTTGATTTCTCAACTGATGTTGTCGCAAACAGCTTTTGGGAGTCACGAAACAAAAAAACTTATCGGGACCTAGTTTCATGTACTAATGGAAGTAAATGGCAAATAAAAACATATTCTCTTGAGAAATAAAGTTATAAATAACAGGGGTTCTTTGAAACAAATAGTGATAGAAAAGGTTTCAGTTCTGGTCAATATTGACTTTTCATAGCCTACCTCCAAATCTGAAGGAACTCGCCGAGGGAATAACATACATGTGTGATAATGCAAGGAGGAGAATAAAAATACAAATAAAGAAAAAGGAGAAAACATAGAAACCAGTGTTGCAGCGCGCAGATATCTTTTGAGCCAGACCTACACACTTATGCCGGACACCACGCAAAGAAACTCGAAAGAGTGCTGTACATGAACTTGCTCACACGTGCACGCAGGACAATCAGCGAAAATAATGGCAAATGCAGATGATATTTGCAGTCAAAAAACAGGCAAATAAGATGACAGAAGGATAAAGAACTTTCTGGAGGTGTCTTCTTAAAAAAAAGAAAAACAATTTTTACTTCTCATGAAGGGTCACGCAGTCACGCTACAAATACTATTTCTACGTGGAATTTCTTGATGGCGGAAAGTGGAAAAACCATTTTCCAGTCTTATTTTCTGGAAACATGGCGCAGTTGATGAATTTTATGGGGTTATTGATATTTCCTATCATATAAGAGAAGCAGAGTTTCCCGAAAAGCCGAAATTGTTACACTTGGGAACTTGTACGTCAACAAGCACGCGGCATCTGAATTTAAAATCTCCTCTCCTGTTACAGTTTCCTTATTGTGAACTGTGCGATAATGATAATAAACAATCCAATTGTAGACTAATGAATGTTTTGGTTTTGTACAAGTGCCCTATTTCCTGATTTTAGCAAATCTTTAAAATAATAAAAGACAGGAGAAAGAAACGCTACGATTTTCCCATCGATTTTTCAGCTAAAAACACGTCGAGAGAGCTGGTATCTTTGTAAACAGCGATTTGTTTATTTAGCACTCGAGAAAAGTCAACTCAAAAACTTTACCTAAAACGGTGGTTTGTTCACTTAACAATAAAGGAAGGTTAATTTTTAAGTTAAAATCGATATATTTAAATGAATCAAAACTGAAGTAGAGACCAAACACGTCGAGTTTTGTCCCAATAGCGTGCGATTCGCAGTAGGAGTACAGCAAGGAAAATGGCCTAACTCCGTGAAACTGCACGCTATATATTTTGGTCTGGCGCGCTCGCTTTTCACGGGCCAAAAACAATATTTTTACATGATAAACATGAAGAATTTTTCGTTGAAAAGAGCTCTTTTATTTTATGTAAATTTGTATACCCCCGATGTTATGGTCGTCTGAAATATAGCAAAATTCAGCGTACAAACGGAATAGAAAATATAGTGTACTTTACGCTGGTGGTTACAAACGAAAGAAAGTTCAGTTAGAGATGAAATATAGTTGCAAAGCTACTCCGAGGGATGAAAAACAACTTATGAAAAAATGAATCCAAGATAATTTTTCGCTGTCTTGTACGAGCGTTGTGAAAATGCACTAAAAGCCCAATAGAAATTATGCAAATTAGGTACGTTTTGGCCGATTTCGAACTTTCATATTTTTTTCCAAAATAAAAACTCGCTCGAACTTTTGAATATTATTTTTGAAAAAGATTCACCAAAAGGGTCTTTTTGAGAAAATAAAAACAAAGTTGAATTTTTGCTTCTGTCGCCGGATTCTCGAAAATTACTGACAACCTCTCTTAAATATTCGGCGAGTTCAACTGCAAACTGATTGATATGACTGTTCCATCTGATAGAAACATCGTTCAGAAGGAAATGGAAAAGAACAGCAAGTACAAAGACCTAGAACTAGAAATACAGAACATGTGTCGTATGAAAACCATAGTGCTCCTTCTGGTTGTTGGTGCGCTTGGTACAGTAAAGAAGTGTATGGTGGAAAACATAACGAAAGTATCAGAAGAAGCTAATGTGACACAGATTCAAAAGATCTGCATTCTGGGATCTATGCAAATCCTCAGAAAGGTGCTTAGCGTATGAACAGAATGACTGACTTGAATGACTGATGCCCTAGGTGCATGGTTTGCGCCCAGCGGATGCACAAAAAGAACACCAGCAAAGACTGTGATGGAAGAGATAATAATACCGATGATAATAAAAATAATAATGACAATAATAATAATAATAATAATAATAATAAAAGAAAGATATTGATGAATCAATTGATTTTCATTAGTCTCTTATGCCCGAAACGAATTTTTAACATGGAGAAAATGGGGCAAAACACAAGGAAGCTGAAATCAATTGACTCATTCGGAGGCCCCGCTTGTAAAATTGTGTAAACAGGGGAAGAGGCGAACTTAAACAAGTTACTTGATGAAAGTTTTACATCTCGAAACGACAGTGCTGGGTACGAAACGACTTAATTGTTTGGGTACGAGTTGACTCAACTGTTTGGGTACGAAACTTTTTAGCTGGGTACGAAACGACCGAAGGTACGAAACGACTGGTAACCTTACAATCAATCTCATGTATCAAAAACTGATCCTGTCATACAACTGTAATTTTTTCTTAACAGCGGTCACTATCATTGGTTACTTTGGGGTAACATTACATCCAACAATAAAACTGTTGTCTGTGTAAAGTTTCTGATCTGAGTGGACAACATTACAAAATCTTTGACATCAGTAGGTAGCAATGGAACGTTTCCCGCTCGTGTTTATGAACGACCACTATTACACGTGAACATGGCTTGACTGAGAGTAACGTTAAACCGGCATGATATTATGGTTTTGTGATATTTTGCTCTATTACACACTTTAAAGGAGGTCATCAAAATGTTCGATTTGTTTCTGCATCACCTCCTCTAATTTATTCATTTTGCTATACAATAACTTACTAGACGACTGTGCCTACTGTGAAGCGTTCTTTTTGTTTTACTCGGGACCAGTTCTGAAGAGTTTACTATTTAAAAGACTTTCTATAATAGGATACTTAATAGATGGAAATCATTGGACAGTTCCCTTCAAATTTTTAACTTTATAATGGTTTTTGACCTCACTCTTGCAAGTTAAATTTTAAAAAGTGTCAACAAATCTCAGAATTTTAAGCTTAAGCGTGTTGAATATTATAATCCTAGACGGTGCCATTTTTAATACGTAGCCAGAGGAAGAGGATTCTTATCATCTCCCTTGTTGAAAAAGGAACAAGGGATTTAAATTTATATAAAACTTCTGCAATTACCACCACAACTACTAATAATACAGAAATCCATTTTGAAAAAATTACTGTAAAACTCAAAAAAATGTTTTGGAATTAGCGGAACAATTCCATAATTTGCACAAGGCCATCATCATTCGCATTCCCACCAGCCAAACCGGAACAATCTTCGCCATTACAGTACGAGCCTCCTCCACCTCCGGCTTGTTGCCAACGGGTACCACTACCTCCCCCAGAGTAGCCACCACCTCCACCTGATGCACCATTATCCTCTGCTCCACCTCCCCCACCACCAAACCCACCAACTGCTCCTGGTGCAGGGCCCCCGTTATTACCGCTATTCATATCTCCGGCTTGACCTCCGATCCACGCTTGCGCACGTGATCCACCTCTTTCCCCATGGGAGGAGCCTAGCCGGGTACAACCTTGACCAAACCAACCCGCTCCCACTCCTCCATGGTGGTAACCGCCCTCACTGTTGCATTCACCTGGCTGCCCACCTATGCCTCCATTTCGAACTTGTGACGAAACCTGCCCTACACTACTGGTGCCATTTGATTCCGCCTGACCATCCACACCATTATATCCACCAGACGCACCCCCTCCTCCTCCGGCAGCCAGCAACAGAACATCAGCTGTAGTATAAACAAAACTTCCTCCCCCTCCTCCAGTGCCAGCATTGTCTTCCACGGACACTCCTAGTTGAGCTGCTGTTTTGTTAGTGCTTTGTCCGCCTTTAACCTCCACTGAATCTCCTCCTCTTTGTCCCACCACAATATTTAACACTGTTCCTTTATTCAGTCTGAACTTCCCTTCTTTAAACGCTCCCTTTCCACCATAATATGTTCCTGGATAGTCTCCATAATCGTATGAATGTGTTCCTCCCCGAGCTCCCCAGGCTTTGATGAGATAGCGGGTGGTCCGTGGAACAGTGAACGTCTGTACAGTGCCAAAGCGTCCTTTTCTCCCACCACCGGCTCCAAAAATATGGTTAAAAGAATTAGCAATATCTGTCAATATAAGCAAATATACCATCATGAAATAAAAAGAAAACTAGATCGTCTACTATAAATGACAAAAAAAAAACAATGAAAAATAAAATTGACATCAAAATGTTAAAAAGTAATAAGTTTTTAACAGTTGAAAAATTTATTGACAATGTCAGTCAGGTGACCATATGTAAACAACTTGAACACCCTCCCCCGAGCGCAAGTTAAAAAATATGTTTCAAGTTACAACTGAAAGATCTTGTTGAACTCTGCTTATGGGCAATTTCAAGTCTCACACGGCTCGAGCAGCCGCGGTAAAACTTTTCGATCGAGTGCGATCAGCCAAAATTCCTCAAACCACGAACCTTTGTCTGTTTCAGAGGCCTTTTTCGCCTTTTCGAGTCGAATTTCTTCTCGACCAGGCTATCTTTCTCAGACTTTTGTCCAGTTTTACACCCAAACCGATTGCAGAGATCTTCACGTGCGATCGAAATCAGGAAATGTTTATGCGATTGAAATTGAAGAGCTACCGTTTATAAGATGTTTTGCCGCAAAAAGTATCTCTAATTCGTGTTGACAGGCAAAATAATTAGTGCAAAAAAACAAAAAAAAGAAAACTGGCCTCCGAAGGTCTACCGTATCCTTACTTTGGTTAAGGTGTTCCCAAATTTTATAACTGATGTAATACAGACATGGACAAATGAGAAAACAACATGACATTTACCGCTATATTTGACGGTTGTGACAAGGATTTCATCGAAAGGAGACAAACAGTGCACAACAAATCAATTACTCTACCTGTAAATCACAAGAATTAAAATTTTCACATCCACATCAATTACAAGAACAAAAAAAACTTCAGTTTTGTCACCCTTTCTTTCCATATTGCAAGAAACAAGAACAGTTTTTCCCGTTGTGATGGAGTAAAGCCAGTACTCGCCGCTGGTCGCTTCTCCCTCTTCGCTTCGTTGTATCTCCTCACATGTATCCGCTGGAAATTCCGGAATGGAACCAAGACGAACTGAGGTCGAAAAACATTTCCTTTAGAATGTAATTCTAATTCCATTTGCCCACTAAAAATAAAACTAAATCTATACATGTACTGGAGAGATGGCAAGTTTTGACGTCATGAACTTCATTACGGGTTTCCGTCTTATTACAGTGCGCAAGTGAAAGAAAAAAAAAATATTCATTTTTGTTTACTATGGTTCTCGATGGAAAAAGGCTTTCGGGTTAGAAATTGCCTTCTGACTTAAATGTGGGAATAACTTCAAAGTATAAATTTAGACCAATTTATGTCATTCACCTATGGTCTTACTTTTCTAGTAAGACTAGCCACTATTGTTCAGATGGGTTTCACTTCATTGATGAGGGTTTTCTATGGTTAAACTGACCTCTTTCCTTATTACTCTTAACATAATATCTCGCAGAATTTGGCACAAAGTTCTCTGGTCTGGCCTCCTTAGTCCGGTTATTTAGTTCACATAGTTCATTAGAAATGACGTAGTTGAAGCTGTGACATCGGAAATCATCGTTACACGCCTGATTACATTCAGCCGCAATCGATGATTTCATAGTTTTGAAGGTGTGTCTTCGAAGCATCATGCCCAAAATGGCATGCTCATCCTTTTTGCATTCTTGAGTAAAAATTTCATTAAAGTAGCACACTGCAATTACAATACAGAACCGCATCGTCGTTACCACTGGTTCGTCTCTCCTCTAAGAGAAATTTTGAAAAAAATAAATACTGTGATTAATTTGGGTTGAAGAAAGCGGTATAATTTCAGTAAGAAATTACGGTAATTTTTTGTCGAGTTTTGTTAATTATGCACCTGAGATTAACGAAAAAAAGACAGGACAGGAAATTATTCATGAAATTGCGATTTGAATGTATAGTTTAGTGCGTTGTACAACCAGCTAAGTGTATAATCTTACAAATTTATCTATTTATGCTTGTTTGCACATGTTTAAATATTCATCAAAATGGCCCTGAAAATATAAACATATGCTGAGAAAATTTAACGTTTATACAGAGAAAGAAATAACGAGGCTAATCATTCCACCAACTAAGATCGTCCATGTACTACCACCTATGAAAATATAGCATAACATGAGACCTTAAGTGTGATATCTGCACATTAAGTTTTCAAAATATTTGACCTGATCCTTACATTTCCTGTACATACATTTTTTCCTTTCTTACAGAGATGAGATCATCCTTCGGATAAAAGCTCAAGTTTATAACTTCGTTCAGGGAATCAATCTACTGGAACATACCTGTGTGTTTTATATTTATCAATTCGTTAATACCTTTGAGTAAATTACAATCCTAATTTCCTTTGTGTTATACAAACAGTGGTTTGAATTGTCAGACTTTATGTTTTACAGTTTTAAAGGTGTCAAGGATTTGAACATGCAGACAACGTTCAGCACAACAAATTAAGAGTATTTTGCAAGGAAGACGTGTTAATCAGCAGGTCCTAAACACATCGTTGAGGCAGAATTATTTAGACGATATAACTTCGTTCTCTGTCGATTAAAATGAGAATATAAAATTGTAAGGGCCTGTTCCCAATATTATTGATGTACAGAATCCCATTGACTTTGAAGGAAAAGCTACGGTATTCAGGTCAAGTCCAATGAACTTCAGTATCTTATAACACACAGTAGATTAGTCATTATCTAATAAGAGGCTTTCATAATGAAATTTACAATTGAGTACTGTTCACCCAAATAATCCTGCAAATTAATGACTTAGGAAATTAATGTTCGACTAGAACATGAACTGCATTTTCCTGAGATTTTGAGCAGTTTTTTAAATTTACTCCGTCCTGGAAAAATAGCAAATAAGTATATCTACAGAAAGCTCTTAGCTTTTGTAAATGAAACCCACTTTCAATGCCCGCATTTTCACGGTCTTTTTTTTGTAGTATATTCTCCTTTTTTGAAAACTTCCAATTAACGTGACGCCTTTAATCAGCGTTTCTCCTTTGCAACTCAGCCTCAAGTGCCGGCCCATTCCATCTAAAGCTACTGCAATTAATACAGACGAATGTTCAAAGGGCATTTTTCAAACGTTGAAGTTTGGTAAAGCAGCTGAACCTTTTTTTTTTGCAATCAATTGTCAGAAGAATAAAATTTCAATGTCTCTATATGAAATTGGCGATTTACTCCTGCCTAAAAATCGTGAAGGTTACAGTTTTCCCTGCCTTAATAAAGCCATCTTGAATGAAAAATTTATATCAAATCTTTCGCAGCAATTAACCTCCTAATCAGGGCGTGCGTAATTTCCCATGGAGGTGTCGGAGTAACCTTATGCCAAAAAATTGCTTAGGTAAATCGTGGCACATCATTTTCTGTCTGTAATGTCACAAATCCGTCCGGACGATGGAAGAAAATTAAAAGAGTTTGATTTAAATGGGAGGTTCGTCGAACTCGGCCCTCCTATAATTTACATAGAGTTTTCGTTTTCGTTCAACAAAATATGTCCGTAAAGCGGTTTTTTAGCTTTTGTTTTTAGGTTTTTGACCTAAAAATGAAATTAAATCTATGAAAAAGGAAAAAAAACATGTTTAAGACTCCTATTTGTAGCAGTCAAAAAAAAAACCACGAGTATGACTGAAAAAAACACCGAGTTTAAAGGTTTCTAATTAAGCTGCCTTTGACATTTTGAGTTTTCGAAATGATAACTTTGAATCAAGATAATTGGGTATTCTCGGATGCATTTGGCGAGTATTTTTTTTTGTTTATTTCAATTAGTAGACAGTGCAAGTGATTTGGAAGAACCTTTGCCACCAAAAACACAGGGTACCAATTCGTGCAATTATTTAGACGAAAGTTTCTTGTGATTTCATGTGAAACTCACCCCTTGAAAATCATCATTAGCCCTCAGCTTGGTAAAATGCTTCATCATGAAATACGCGAAAAAAATATGTATGGAGAACCATTACACATTGACCTGCTTCATCATCAGGATTACCGGAGAACTTTTACAAACAGCCACACTTAAGGGAATTGTCATTATTTATCATCTGTCGGTGGGAGGGGCGGGTGCAGGAGTGAAGGGCTTTGCTGGTGGAGGACTTTGCTGGAGTCACGATTACCTGAAACCCCTCCGTGCAGTTCTGTACATTTTTGTAATCCCCACCCTTCCGCTGTAATTGCCAGTTCACTGACATTCAATTCTCTATAGTCTTCTGCCGTCATTCTCTGTCGGGGAAGACCGATTCCCCTCTGTCCCCCACTGAGAAACCTTGTGATCTTCCAAAATTCTCTACCAACCAGGCTATAAATAATGACAAGTCCCTTCGTTCATGTTACTTCTTCTTCTTAATTTTTTAATTTTTGATTTATCATGATTATCATTATTATTTGTGACCAATCACAACACACTATCTGATATCACTAAAGTAAAATTCATATAAATCACAGTTAACATTGTTCAAAAGACGACTCAAGCAATTGATAATTTTCTGAACCAGCATCGATTTAGTCTGTGCTGCAGTAGCGGAGGGAACATGCGGGTGTGCCAGTTATGTAGTAAACATAGTAATCGCCGCAGTTTATCACGTTGACAGATCTTGACCAGTTGCAGCAGTTTGACCCCCAGTGGAAGCAAACTGTCCTGGTGACCTGACCATCAGCCACTGTGGGATGAGCACCATTTAGCCAACCGGATGCGTGAGTGTTACATCGCTGTTTTGGTGGACATGAAGTAGGCATTCTTGTACCTGCTGCTCCTTCAAAGCGATACCAACCATGAATACCTCTGTCACAAACCGTGTTTTGATTGCCATAGGTTATCTTTCTGTCTGACCCAGTCAGACTTTGATAGTTTTGACACTCTAAAATGGACAGAGTAGAAATGATTGACGTAGGTCCAAGAATCGAAACAAACCAAGTAAAACCCTTGGTATTTGATTTATATAGAATATATGACCTCTGCGCTACTTATTAGTGTAGTTAAGAGATTAAAATCTCCTAGTGTATTAATCTTTACATTTTTGACTCCAGGAAAAACGCGATAAAAACGCAGCCAATATCTAGCCATCATGACCAAACAAATGAAGTCAGTTACGAAATAGTTTTACGGCCGCATAATCACATCAAAGAGTCACAACATGAATTCAATTCAAGTAGTCATGGTTTTTCTTGTTTTGACTTTCCTCGTTTGTTGTTACAAGCATATTTAATTTCCTCTGGAGTTAAGGCGGAAGATCTTCAGCGCAAGCAACCGTCTCAAACATTCCGCGCAAAAAAATTAAAAAAAGTTTCGGCAGTGTTCGTTGTTTGATTACTTTTTGAGTCATCAGTTGTCCTCTCCCTATTGTTGCCTAGGATTTTACTGTTGATGGTTTTCACCGTCATCCAATTGAAAACTAAAAGCAAAACTACATACTAGACGCCCGACCCCAAGAGAGTGAGCTACTGTACATTATCAATAAACAAACAATCATAAATAAAACAATCTGCTAAAGTATCAGATCTGCAGGTTTTCCGCTGATGATTTATGACCTAAATTTTAAGAGCTCAGTATGGGGATGCCAAGTTGGTGCCCTTCCGTCGAACACCAAGGAGTTGCTGCCCTTGATAGTATAAAACACCCCAGTGAATGGTGCTTTTCGCGTGCGCTGATTGGCTGGTTCGGGAGTGATTTGCAAGTTCTTTTAAGTTAAATCTAATTTTCAACCAATATTCGTTATATTGTCTGACATTCAAACATTCTTCATTACCACTGTCGGTTAAAGTGGTGGATATTTACCTCGGCGCTTGACGGCTCGATAAATATCCACGACTACTCTCCTCCACTTAAGTGGATTATTGTTAATTATTTTGGATTTTCGATTTTCATAACGTCACGTGAAATCCAAAGATATGAAGCAACAAAAATCTTTGAGCGAAAAAATGAAGCAAAAAAAGTAAGTTGCTAGTTGCTTGATTACTATCTGAGTAATAAGTTTATTACCCCCCTGTTGCTTGTATCTATGTCAAGCCGGATGCCTGCGTGAAAGCATAGTTACAAAAGCAGCAACATTGGAAGACCCGACTCAACTTTGTACCTGACGGGAGAGGAATGCAAGATTTTCCATCCCCTATGTAGGGCTTGTTACATGAGCACTTGAACGATCCTACAGTGTTGGTACATGAAGCTGAACTGTGGCAATTGTGAACACCGCTGGCACATTCGTCAATATCTGTTGATATAGATTAGCGGGTTGATACAAATATCACATACAACGTAGGACAGGAATAATTAGTGCCGCGCTAGAAATGTTGCAGGCCACAAACATGAGTCGATTTTATGCTTTTTTTTTTTGGTATGGATGGTAGTCGGTTAAAATGGTAACGGTCATCAAACACACACATTTGCCTGCAAAAGTTGCATATTCATATGCTAGTTTGGTCTGAATGCTTTACAATTAATCACTTGCTAAAGTTCCTTGGTCGAGCCGTGATGATAGAAAGAATTTGGCCCTTGAAAGTCTGCCGAATCATAGAGTACACATAACTTTTTTTACTCAATAAATACAAATATGTGCAAATGGGAAATGATGAGGGTAAGGTCTACTACCATTTATGATGGTTGCTTTAAGGTTTTCATTGAAAGGCAACAAAAAGTGTATATTATTGTCATTAGCTTTATATCTAAATTACCAGAACTATAAATTTTTAAACAAATTTTTTCACATTCATATCAGCCGCAACAACAAGAACTTGAATATTTTTACCTTCTGGTTCCATATCGCAAGAAACCAGAGCAGTTTTTCCCGTTATAACGGAATAAATCCAGTACTCGCCACTTTTCGCTTTTCCATCTTCGCTGGCGTTTATCTCTTCACATGTTTCCGCTGGAAATTCAAGAATGGAACCAAGAGGAACTGAGGACAAGAAATATTTTCATCAAAGATAATTTCTAGCTGTACTTCCACCCTCTAACAACTTTCTTACTAGACGTTTAGGTGTGTAGATCGCTGAGTATTTTTACGAGTTGAGCCGTCAACTTGTCACATAAGGTTTCAAAACGATTAAAAGTTGAATTTCATTTTCGATTGCTGTTCTCAAATTGTACGAATTTGCTGCAAGTATGAAAGTGTACATTTATCAATGAAAAGTGATTCATAATTTATCGCCAGTAACAAAGCTTTGAATCTGCCAGGAGACAAGCTCTTAAAGACATGGATGTGCCCTTTGCATATGAAAATAATTTCCAAAAACTACATTTCATTTTCATCATCCGACTCGATCACAAAGCGACGACGCTTTGAATTAATCGCTGCCGGTACTTGAGGAGCTGAAGGCTCTTTACTAACAAACATGGAACAGTTGTTAAATACGGTACAAGAGAAGGCAAGTGTAGCCAACTTGTCAAACAGTTTTTTTTTACGGTGGGAAATAACCAATTGTCGATAATAACTGTACAATATCGCAGGATATTTGCACTCTATTCGCGCATTATTTGTTCCCTACTTTGTGCAGTTGGATAATAAATATCATTACTCCTCTCGATCAAAAAAAAAAAAAAGAGCTAGGGCCCAGAAATTTAAACTACGGATAACGCTATCCACTTTCTTTCATGGAAAATAATTTGCTTTCGAAAGTATAAATTTGGAGTAATATCATGTCTTTTGTCCATGGTGTCTCAAATTTAACCAACCAACCCCCATAGTAGTTTAGAAAGTTTAAATTTTACACTCATTGTTAAGTCCTTTTGGGCGATGAAACTCACCTCTTTTCTTATTACTCCTGACATAATATCTCTCCGAATTTGGTACAAAGTTCTCTGGTCTGGCCTCCTTAGTCCGGTTGTTTAGTTCACATAATTTCTCCGTAATTAAGTAATTGAAGCTGTGACATCGAAAATCATCGTTACACGCTCGATTACATTCGACTGCAATCGACGATTTCAACTTTTTGAAGGTGTGTCTTCGAAGCATCATACCAAAAATTGCATGCTCATCCTTTTTGCATTCTTGAGCGAAAAATTCATACGCGATACAAAGTGTCACTGAAATAAAGAATCGCATCGTCACAACCACCGGCTTGTCCTTTCCTGTAAGATAAATTACGATTAAAATTAAAGACCAAGATTATGCTATAATGCTAAGAATATAGGTATTCCTTGGATCTTGGCTAAAAACTGTTTGTGGAATGAGGGAAAAATCCACGAAACATCAAAACCGACAGACATAAGGATGGAAATGAACCTTGAGATTCAGCCTTGTTTAATTGAAAACCTGCCAAGTTTTATTTATGCTCCCCTAAGAAATGTGGGAAACTCGCAAATTCTTTAAAGTAGTCCTGATAAATGTATATTGGTGAGAGGATTCAACGCTTAAACAGAGGAAGAACAAATGCTATAGTTTATACTGTAGCGATCGAACCTTCAGCTGTTCTGTATATCAGATTAATTTTTCAAAATATCTGACCTGGTACTTTACATATCTTGTACGTACCTTGGTACCTATCCAAGGTAGATGATAACGCCTCTTGGAAACTGTTTAGGGGAATTTAGAATTTTTTTAGGGAATCAAGCTACCCGAAAGTAATTGTTTGTATTACATTTCACCAGTTTGCTATTACCTTGGAGTAGATTACAATTATAATCCCAGAGTCTTTGATGTTTAGAAACAAGTGGTTGAACAGGTGTCAAGGTTCTTTGAAGACAAACAGAGGCCGGTATTACCAAAAACAAGTATTTTAAGAGAAATTTTTTGTTCACCTGCAGATCCAAAACAGATCGATGACTTAGTCTTCTTTAGACAATTTCTCTTGGTTGTATGAGAAAAAAATCGTAAGGGCTGTTTCTCTGCATACTTGATGTACAGAATGCTGGTAAAATTTAAGGATAAATTTCAATTTTTTTATATCGCGCAGTAAATCAATAATTATGAGGAAAGTACTTAGTTCTAAGATGTTTGAGAAGAAAACAAGAAAGATGGTCCTAGGATTTTATGAAGATTTTTACATTCCTTATTTTTCGCAAGAAAAGGAATAGCACATAGGAGCATCGACGCAACACAGTAAATGCCTACGTCTTCATACTTGACTTGTTCTCTATTCTATCATTTTCTGCCCGTTTTAAATCTTTCTAAAACTCCTAATTAGCACAACTCCTTTAACAATGTTTCTCCTTTGCAAAACAGCAGAAAGTGCGCGCCTTTTTCTCTTCTCAATTGATAAAGACGCAAATCAATGGGAAGTTTTGAAACACTGGGATCAGGCATAGCAGCTAAATGTTTTAGCTTTCCCAGATACTTGTGATTATTTATCAGAAAGATAAGTCTTGTAATGTCTCGGTGTTAAACTCTAAGCTCCCATTTCCTTCATGTATTTCCACAGTTTTCATGGCTTTAATGAGCTTATCTCGAATCAAAAATTTATGTCAAACCGTCCGCAGCAAACCGATCTCTCTTTTTTTTTAATTAGACTTTTAATTAACAGATCGCACTAGCAATTTTCCAAGAAAGTAGTGTAAGTAATATTATGAACTCCCCTGAAACGATGGAGGAAAATGAAAATAATTTGATTTACGTAAGGAGTTCTTTTAATTTATCACAGAATGCCATTCGAACCACATTCAATACAATGTTTACAAAGCGCTTTTTTTTCGTTTTGCTTTTATGGAGAGAGATACGCACGTATTTTTCCAATGACTAAATCCCAGAGTCAATCATAAAAATTTTTGATATTGGGCGACGAAAATTGCAATGAGCCAAATGTTATTATCCTGCCAAATCGTCCCATGTTTGACCATTTCCCGGACTTCTCTCTAGCTTTTTTTTTTCTCTAATTGAAAGTGAAATTTCGGAACAAGCGAACTAGCAAATAGCAACAGAATATAAAATACGTTATAATGTTGTGAACAGAGGCGGAAATCCTCAAAGAGAAAACGAAATGGACAGTCTGAGTTTTGAAGATTTTGACGCCCAGTTAGATAGCAAGTTTACACACGGAAATAGAAATGATGATCTCGTTTGAACCAAGCTATGAAATAATTTGAATACCACGTACTACAATGAACTAGAATTATCAAAATGAGTTGAACAATTTACAACTTGACTAAAAATTAGGCTTAAACACACTACCAAATATCTAATTTAGTGATATTCTTAGACCTTTTTATTATTATTGCTTTATTGAGTGAAATATCAATAATATAGTTATAATATCTACGAAAGTCACTTTTTAAGTCCTTATGATTATAATGCTCGCAAACGAGTTCTGGAAACTCCAATAAATGGACTATTTAGATTATCGATAAACTACAAAACCTCTTATAAGCGATGTCTTACCCTGTGTATTTTTTTTACTACTCCATATCTTATAGCTGACTTGCATGACCAAACTTTTCTCTAAGTTATTTAATAAATCTGTACTCATAACAAACGCCCTAACATAACGAAAATAGACGTCACTTTACCACGTATTAGATTGCTGTAAGGACAACGAGTTATGAAAATTCTAGATGAGCTACCTAGATAACTTGATAAACTTCCAAAACACTGATTAGTGGCGTTTAACAAAATATTCTACCTATTTGTCCCTTTTGAATCCTTTTTTCTTTCAACAAGAGAAAGTGTTGGGAAAAAAAAGGTACGAAACGACTGGTAACCTTATTACCTTTTTTACCAAAAACTGATATTGTTATACAACTGGAATTTTTTTTTCAACAGCAGGCGCTATCATTGGTTACTTTGGGGTCACATGACATCCAATAATAAAAATGTTGCCTATGTAAAGTTTCTGATCTGAGTGAACAACATTACAAAATCTTTGACATCAGAAGGTAATAATGGAATGTTTCCCGCTCGTGTTTATTGACAACCACCTTTAGAGGTGAACACGGCTCGACTGAGGACAACGTTAAACCGGCAAGACATTTCCTACGCACTTTAAAGGAGGTTATCAAAATGTTCGATTTCTTTCTACACCGCCTCCTCTAATTTCTTTATTATGCTATACAACAAAATACTAGACGACTGTGCCTACTGTGAAGCGTACCTTTTGTTTTACTCGCGACCAGTTCTAAAGAGTTTACTATTAAAAAAAACTTTCTATAATAGGATAGTTAATAGATTGAACTCATTACACTCCTTTAAACTATGAATTTTATAATTTATGAGGTGGGTCACGTGCTCAAGCCTGAATTAAATTATTAACTTTATAATGGTTTTTGACCACATTCTTACAAGCAAACTTTAAAAGAGTTTTATCAAATGTCAGGATTTTTAAGCTAAAGCGTGTTGAATATTATGATCCTAGACGGTGACATTATTAATATCTAGCCTGGGGAAGAGCATTCTTATCTTCTCATGTTGAAAAAGGAACAAGGGATTTGAATATATATAAAACTTCTGCAATTACCAATAAAACGGCTTTTTCCTGTTAATGGGAAAATCTGCTTTTGAAAAATAACTGTACTACTCAAGAAATGTTTTGGAATCAGCCCTAAAGTTCTATAATTTGCACAAGGCCATTATCATTCGAGTTCCCACCAGTCAAACCGGAACAATCTTGGCCATTATAGTACGAGCCTCCTCAGCCTCCGGCTTGTTTTTCACGGTTACCACTACCTCCCCCAGAGTACCCACCACCTCCACCTGATGCACCATTATCCTCTGATCCACCTCCCCCACCGCCAAACCCACCAACTGTTCCTGGTGCAGGGCCCTCGTTATTACCGCTATTCATACCTCCGGCTCGACCACCGATCCAGGCTTGAGAACTAGATCCACCTCTTTCCCCATGGGAGGAGCTTAGTCGGGTACAACCTTGACCAAACCAACCCGCTCCCCCTCCTCCAGTGCCAGCATTGTCTTCCACGGACACTCCTAGTTGAGCTGCTATTTTGTTAGTGCTTTGTCCGCCTTTAACCTCCACTGAATCTCCTCCCCTTTGTCCCACCACAATATTTAACACTGTTCCATTCCTATTGCACCTGACAGAAAAAGCTGACAGTTAGCTTGTATGCCAGGTACAATACGTGTTACCGTATACCCCTTCTGTTTAACTGCTTTACTCTACCTTCGCTTATCATGTCACAATGAGCCAACACAGGAGTGTGAGGTTTGATGAAATTCAGCCAGTATATTCCGCTGACCGCTTGTCCACCTTCGCTCGCCTTGATTTTCCTTGCACGAGTCTGCAGAAAGCTCTGGAATGGCTCCTAGGATAGTTAGAAAATAAGAAAACGAGAAAGTGAAGAAAAACTGCGAAATCCTCCCCTCCAAGACAATTAGCCAAATCATTTTACCTTAACGCTCACCTCTCTTCATATCTCGTCTGAAGTAATATCTATCAGAGTTGGGTATAAAATCTTCAGGCCTGGCTTCCTTTGTACGGTTACTCAGCTCACACTTGTCTTGGGTGAACACATAGTTAAAGCTTTGGCATCTGACGTCACGATAACACTCCCGCAAACACACATCACCGAATGCTGCTCCAGTGATTGTTTTAAAAATGTGTTTTTGAAGCATCCTACCAAAGATGGAGACTTCACGTGTATCACGGTGGTACTGAGTAACAGCTGAGTGAAGTAATACCAACGTGAAGAGGAGAACTGGTAAATAAAAGAACTCTTGGACTCCCATTTTTGTTATAAAATCTCACCTGAAATGAAATCATTAAGTTTGAGAGCACAGTGATACAAATATGTAGGCTCCACTGAAAAACAGGGATAACTGAGAAGCCACTTATTGTTTGGCTGTTTTTCAAGCAGTATGACATATCGCACACACGCATGACGAGCGATACGTCATGCATACTACAAATTTAAAGCTTGTTGTGAAAAAGCAAGCGTGAGATATGGCACGAGTCGATAAGAAACGGAAGCTAAAATAGTCCCATTGAGCGTTCGTCTACGGCTTAATGAAAAGTTTTACTCATTTTTTTACAATAAGAAGTTGTCAAAGCTCAATGGCAGAAACAGTTTTTACTAAGTACAGCGAACGGTCGTCGCCTCATTGCATGCAAAAAAAGACATCTAAATATAAAGTAACAGACTCCTTTACGACCCATTCCCGAATGTAGTAGCAGCTTTTTTCTGATTCAAACATTCACGCTATACTATTAAAATAGCACACAGTTCGCTGCCCCTAAAAACACTTAATAAAAACTTCCCAAAATGATATATTTGGTTTAGCTCTATCCTATCATGATGATAACAGAACCATAAGGTACTTCTCCTATGCTGTTAACTTGCCTGAGTGAGCATCGCAGTCTTTCTTCACTTTTCAAGATCGATAGAGAGATCTTTAAAAACAAATTGACTTTAAATAAAACTTGACTAGTATTGAAAGAGGAACTTTACAGAGTTCAACATGCTTAAGTGATAAAACTATGAAACATGATGCTCTGTTTTCTTTTAAAACTTCTTTGAATGCCACCTGCAGACTTCCTTTGAAAAAATGTCTGCTGAGATTCATACAGAATTTCCGTTTTCTTCGAAATTCAAAATACGAAGTCGTTGTTATAATGCAAGTAAATGGCAACGAAACTCTTCGAAATGCTTCAATTTGTTACTTTATTTTTTAATTTCAGTTTTGGTAAAAATATCTTTTAATATCTTACCTGACTTCTCTGCAAACATTTGTTTCACCTTATCACCTTTGTAAACAATTAATTTTGTCTTTTCAGACCCTGCAAACAATTTTTTTCAATATTTCTCATACCCCTCCTCTAGAAAAATAATAGTCCGTCCCTTACATAGCCTTATCTTAATACAAAGATGGCTAACAAACCCGTGACGCAATTTACATGAATTTTGACGAGTTTCCCACCCCTCCCCCCCGATCAAATTATACCTAAAAAGTCCAGGAAACAAAATGTTCCAACATTGTTTACATACTCCCACCTAAACAAACAAATCAACCTGATTAATGGAAAAAAATTGATAAAAAAATGTTTCCAACGAGCGATAATGGCCAAGCTGAGTCAGTGGTTCGTTATGTCTTCTGGCCGTAATCCAGTATCACCTGAATATACTTAAATTTTATTCTCTCTATACCCTTTAGGGGCTAGTCGTCGGAGGGGTAGGGATGCTGTTGGATTTTTTTTTGGGGGGGGGGGAGTTTCATGGATTTAGTTGGGAACAGAGGGGTCAGTCGTCTCCAACAAAGTGTAGAGAGGACTATAGAAAATTTAAGGCCAATGAAGGGCGGGGCCGCGGGGGGGGTCTTAAAAATATCACAGAGCCTTAGTGGGGAGAGCAGTTAATCGTAACACAACCAAAATAATCAAAATGAGAGAGAGAAATTAACCATTAGCCGTAAAATGATAACATTTTTAACCGTTAATTGCCCGTAAAAGCGATCACCCCATTGAGACTAGGTGTGACGCTTACGACGAAAGACGAAACTTCGAGGGGTGTCGCTAGGCGTGTTTTCTAAGTGTCGCCGATGTGGGGACTATTTTACCGGTCGTAGTGAAACCACGAAAACCAAGATGACGATTAACGGTGTTTATTTAGATCACGATCACGATCGTAAACTGAAATTACAATAATAATAAAGAATGCATGAATCTACTTGAATTGGTGCGAAAGGCATGAAAGAAACGCTTTACGTGCCTATGTCGATAACGCGATTAAAATAACGACAATTAACGTGAATTAACATAAACAAATCATAAAAGGCTAAATTAAAACTACTCGAGATTCAAAGATCGGCTACGCGATGACCATTTGCGGCTGATTAACATCCCAAAGACTAAAATGTGGGCGCTGCTGTGTGAGTTTCAAGATAATTAGTTGTACTATTGTATAACACAGTACATATGTGCGCTATCGCCCAAGGTGAAAAACTAAACTTAAACATATTGAAATAAAACTAACAAAATCACTTACATATCGGTCCCGCTTGTGCCAAAAGTTTGGAACGAAAGAACGAAGATACTGCTGTTCAAGGCGAAATCTTGCGAAACTCTGGCTTAAAGGGACGCTAACTTAGCTTTTATATGCGTGTGGTGACGCTAAAACTTCCGATTACAAACCAATAGGGAAAAGATAAACATTGTAACTGCGATCGTAACCAGGCACACAAAGTAATTGATAATTGATCGAATCAAAAAAAAAACTGTTCTTTTGTTCGATATCCTTAACACTAGGCCTGTCCCGATTGGGATCCTAAACTGCTGGAAAGTTGCTAATTTGAATAGCTTCTAGAAATTGCAAAAAAATACAAAAAGTTGACACCTAAATTTCTTGATATTGTTATAGAAACATTAATTTGAATTTAAAAAGCTTTATTTTTGGTTCTTTACAAGAATTGCCAACATCAGTCACAAAAAATAACTTGGCTTTAGAGAGTTGCTAAAAAATATGGGCGAAATTTAAGGATACTCTTATGTCTAACGAACAAAACACGTGGTTTATTAGACATCATTTTAGCCAATTGTCAAATGTAGTATTAAATAAGAGTGGAAATAGGCCAACGAAACGTTGTCAAGTGACACGTCATGTCTTCAAAAGCCTTTTGATAAACATTCAAGAATTTGCATGAATTGAAGTTTTCTATGAAATCGTTGACTTTTTCGTACTTAACGTGTGATTTAACTGATTCTCTCTTCATGCGCTATCTCAGAAAGAAGAAACTCATTCAGAACCTGCTGTCCACAAAACTAATTATACGTTTGATTTCCAATATCACTCTGTCAGTCTCGACGTACAAGTACAAGTTAAAGTACCTTCACAAGTATCAGTTAACCTTTCACTGAAAGGAATGGAGATCAATCATTGTTCTTTGAAAGTACTAGTTCTCCTGCTGGTTTGTAAATTGCTAGAGTTGTAAGATGTTCGAAACAATATAGAGTTAGGAATAGCGCACAATCTTTCATATGTAACAAATAGAAAAGCCTTGACTGTGCTTTATTCCGTTGTAAAGCACACAGGAAGCAGCTAGAACAAGAATGAATTGTAGGAAGAAACACGAGAAGTAGTCTCGTGTTTGTCCCCACTTCTAGATTTTTATGTGTGTTTTTTTATGCACAGTACAGGATGCGAAGAGCAATACTCAGGAATAACAATTAAAGTGATTTCAGCGGGCCCCCGTAAAAGAAAATAAATATCACGAAAAAACGGCCCAATCGTTTGGGTTCATTGTTAGCGGTGCGATGCATGGGTCACTCCCTTATACTTCACACTCGCACTGTTATACTCCACTGATGTTTTTTGATGATCAGGACTTAATAACTAAATAGAGGTTAATCTTCCTTGTTTCCAAAAAGAAAAGAAGGATAAAGCGATTACAAAAACATCTGCTGCAAAGGAGATGGAAAATTGTTAGTCTGAAATCTTTTTATGTTAAAAGCGTTCTAAAAGAGCTAACAAAGAGTTAACTCTCCTGGCTAACCCAGTCTTGAACGAGAGTATGTTAGCACGTTTTTTTTCTCATTGAATTCCGGATGATAAAGAGAAAAAAAAAACAAAGAAGCGCCCGCCTGAAACATCCTTACGGCTCTGCGAACAATCAGATAAATATTCCTACTTGCATCCGTTTTGATCGATCAAAACATTCAAAAAGGTTCGGTGTTATTCAAACCATTCAGTTGTTAGTAACTACCTGCGAATTAACATGCTAGGCATGAGTCAGACTTTTACGTAACATTAATTTATTGAATAAAGTTTGTAATCGTGCCTGTAATTCAAAATACCGTCCGAAGGTAAAGCCAACTGTAATAGGCTTCACTAAGTCGAGCAAAACGAGTTAAAGGAGGAAACACGGGACTATTCAACCTGAAGATCAGCTTCCTTACTGGAGAAATCTAGGATATGAATTTTTCAAAGCATATTCGATAATCATGTTCTTATTATATATTTGGTAATTAATGATTAGAAAATCCACATGCTGGTAAATGGCTACTGCATGAAACTGGTTTGTGTTGTGCATATCTCCACTGGAGCATTTATAAAGATCATGATATCGAGATTACAGACAAATGGTACCAACTTGAGCCAGGGACTGTCATGCACAATCGGAAGACAACAACATCACCATCATATGGGACATGCCAGTACTGACTGAACTATCACAGCGAACATACCAGACATCGTACTTAAGAGAGGTTGTCAGTAATTTTCGAGAATTCGGCGAATTCGGCGACAGAAGCAAAAATTCAACGTTTTTTTAATTTGCTCAAAAAGACCCTTTTGGTGAATCGCTTTCAAAAATAATATTCAAAAGTTCCAGCGAGTTTTTATTTTGGAAAAAAATACGAAAGTTCGAAATCGGACAAAACGTACCTAGTTTGCATAATTTCTATTGGGCTTTCAGCGCATTTTCACAACGCTCGCACAAGACAACGAAAAATTATCTTGGATTCATTTTTTCATAAGTTGTTTTTCATCCCTTGGAGTAGCTTTCCAACCATATTTCATCTCCAACTGAACTCTCTTTCGTTTGTAACCACCGCGTAAAGTACACTATATTTTCTATTCCGTTTGTACGCTAAATTTTGCTATATTTCAGACGACCATAACATAGAGGGTATACAAATGTACATAAAATAAAAGAGCTCTTTTCAACGAGAAATTCTTCATGTTTATCATGTAAAAATAGTATTTTTGGCTCGTGAAAAGCGAGCGCGCCAGACCAAAATATATAGCGTGCAGTTTCACGGAGTTAGGCCATTTTCCTTGCTGTACTCCTACTGCAAATCGCACGCTATTGGGACAAAACTCGACGTGTTTGGTCTCTACTTCAGTTTTGATTCATTTAAATATATCGATTTTAACTTAAAAATTAACCATCCTTTATTGTTAAGTGAACAAACCACCGTTTTAGGTAAAGTTTTTGAGTTGACTTTCCTCGAGTGCTAAATAAACAAATCGCTGTTTACAAAGATACCAGCTCTGTCGACGTGTTTTTAGCTGAAATTGGCCCGTCGCATACATTGTTCTTTAATTTATAATCTATCCCACTGGAATAAATTTAGAGTAAATTACATGTAACTACAAATGTTGTTGTTAAAACGTGAGCGTGAGCTAAATAAAATCTTCGCATCCTTAAAATATTCGAAACATGTAGTTGTCCCATTAAAATACTCGCTTAATTGTGCATGAACCTCAGTGTTTTGCTCGGTCGCTTTTGTAGATTTCTACCACTGTCAATGTAAAACAGTATGTTTGTGTTGTCCACCTGTTTAGATACATTTTCAAATCAACTGTAGGTTGGAATTCTGTTGTTAAAAATTGTCGAAGAAATCCGAGAAAAATGGTATGTAGCACCGGGCAGTCGTGCTACATTCAATCTCACCAATTTCAACGAAACTTTGCCAGGTTAAAGGATCTACCCCAAAACTAAAAAAGACAAACTGGTTTCTGTTTTGGTTTTTTTCCGGGGGGATATCGACCACCCCCCGGTTTTCCTTGATCCTTAGTTAATGTCCACCTCAAGTATCAGTCAATTTGATTGACGGCTTGTCAATCAACAGAGGCAAATAAACGACTGAGTTTTTAGACTTTTCGATTCATCCAAATATTTGACAACTTTGAAAAGTGAGATGCAAAGATCTTTATTATTTTTTTTAGCTTAATAGCAGCTGTACCCTCTCCTGCAGTCTTCGTCTAAATTTTCAAGGTCACTCCTTATCTTCTGCCTTGTTAGAGGCGGTTGCCTTACTAGTTTCCTCCCCTGTCCAGCTCATGTCAATGAAATAATTCTTTGCTTTCTGAGAAAAGGTGGCTGGTTTTTGTGTTTTCCAAAGAGCCCATGCAAAGTCCATGTAGCTAGTTAGGGATGTTTCGTCAGAAGTTTACCTGAGGTCCAACCTTGAACGTAACCGCCCCCTTGAAAATGGCAAGCCGGTCTTCGTCCATTTTCTCTTGATCTTATCATAGGCGGATTTTTTTGTCAGCTTCACTGTGTTTGCCTTTGTTAGGGTGCTTTTGAATGGCAGCCGATGATTGAAATGTCTTGATACATCCTTCCTCTTAGCAAGAACGTCTCGCTTTCTTGTTCTGTCCGTGATGGATTGGATATAGTTCTCACGATGACCCGCGTTCGGGGATCCGTCCACGTTGCTGATAACCACCCACTTCTACGATTAGTTTGCTGAAGGTTTCTTATGCGATGAGCCTAGTGAGACCCTGAGGTGCTCAAAACTGTGCCAGTTGGTCTGCGCTATAAACTTGTCGCAGTTCTAAAGTCAGAGGGAGGGTCGCCCACCTCTATTTATGTGAGCGTCTCTACAGTACCTGCGTATCCCTAGCAATCATATGATATAAAGTTTATTTCAGTCTCAAATCATTAGTTAGGAAAACTGATGTTCAGATAAGCGTTCTTCTTGCCCTTCTTCCTTATTCATTGCTGACTCTAAGATAGCGGTTACAGTACGCGTTCTATTAGGTTTACAGTCACCTTGCCACCAGGAAGACTCGCCACCAGCTTTGATTTCTTCCGCCATCTTCAGATTCACCTCTCTCTCAACTTTACGTGTCCGATTTTTATGATGAAGATACTGGCATGAATCTCATACCAAGTTGTGCACGATATTTGAGGCATATCGTGAAATCGCGGCCTTCGTAATCTCCAAATAAGCCAATACGCGCTAGAATAAGCTTCTTCTCGGACGAAACGCATGTTTGGGATACATTGACGTCTATCAAATGTTTTTATTTTTTATTTTTTTATGCTGTACACCCACGAGTTTAGAGTTGTGAGCTGTTGCCGTCCCTGGCCAGCGCGAGAATTGAGAGCTTTTTAGACACTCGATTTCTTATACGGCATCACTATGAAGACGTAATACAACTGATACACCTACACTACAAAGGATTGACAATGTCTGTTGCGCTGTTGCGAGAAGGATGAAAATATTACCGGCAGTGTAAATTCTTTAAGAGTTTCAGAGACTTTTCAGAGATATCTATCTTTGGCTGCCACAAAAAATTGACCCTCTCTTAAATTTACTGGGAAAAATGAGATATTATAAAACAGGTCATAAATTGACCAGTGAATAAAATATTTTGAAATATCGTTCGGAATTTGCCTTTTATTGCGTGCAAATCAAGGGTAGACAAAGTTTATAAAACATTTGACAAGAATTTCATGGGGTTCACCTCGATAATTTTCGTCGGCCAGAGTCAAGACGCACCAAGCTTAGTGACATCGCCCTCCAGTAAAATAATTTTCCAAAGAATAAATGTGGCAAGCGTGGGGAAACGCACATTTTTTTCATTATTGTGATCAAAGCCCAATGATGTACCTAAATTGGTACTTACGGTATCAAATCATTGATTATGACAGGGTGAGCTTCTCCCACGCATTTCGTCTGACAATAGTAGACTTCATTAAGGAGTTTTACAAGTAGGGTAAATAAGCTTGCTCAAATACAAATAGTAAATAAGTTGTCTCTTTACTATTGAAGCCAGTGGATATAATTCGCCAGGTGCGCCTACGGTGTTATACATGCGTGACATTTTTCGGACGTTACATGTACGAGTATGTAATCTGTTTGAGGGTCACATATTTAGTGTAAATATTTGACCCCTCGACGTCACGTAATGTCTCTAGTTTACAGAGGATTTGCATTCTGCGCGTAGAAGGCTACAGGCGAATTTCTCGGGTGTAATTGCTTTTGATTTCTCAACTGATGTTGTCGCAAACAGCTTTTGGGAGTCACGAAACAAAAAAACTTATCGGGACCTAGTTTCATGCACTAATGGAAGTAAATGGCAAATAAAAACATACTCTCTTGAGAAATAAAGTTATAAATAACAGGGGTTCTTTGAAACAAATAGTGATAGAAAAGGTTTCAGTTCTGGTCAATATTGACTTTTCATAGCCTACTTCCAAATCTGAGGGAACGCGCCGAGAGAATAAAAAAAAAACATACATGTGTGATAATGCAAGGAGGAGAATAAAAATACAAATAAAGAAAAAGGAGAAAACATAGAAACCCGTGTTGCAGCGCGCAGATATCTTTTGAGCCAGACCTAAACACTTATGCCCGACACCACGCAAAGAAACTCGAAAGAGTGCTGTATATGAACTTGAATTGCTCGCACGTGCACGCAGGACAATCAGCGAAAATAATGGCAAATGCAGATGATATTTGCAGTCAAAAAACAGGCAAATAAGATGACAGGAGGATAAAGAACTTTCTGGAGGTGTCTTCTTAAAAAAAAGCAAAAACAATTTTTACTTCTCATGAAAGGTCACGCAGTCACGCTACAAATACTATTTGTACGTGGAATTTCTTGATGGTGGAAAGTGGAAAAACCATTTTCCAGTCTTATTTTCTGGAAACATGGCGCAGTTGATGAATTTTATGGGGTTATTGATATTTCCTATCATATAAGAGAAGCAGAGTTTCCCGAAATTGTTACACTTGGGAACTTGTACGTCAACAAGCACGCGGCATCTGAATTTAAAATCTCCTCTCCTGTTACAGTTTCCTTATTGTGAGCTGTGCGATAATGATAATAAACAATCCAATTGTAGACTAATGAATGTTTTGGTTTTGTACAAGTGCCCTATTTCCTGATTTTAGCCAATCTTTAAAATAATAAAAGACAGGAGAAAGAAACGCTACGATTTTCCCATCGATGTTTCAGCTAAAAACACGTCGACAGAGCTGGTATCTTTGTAAACAGCGATTTGTTTATTTAGCACTCGAGAAAAGTCAACTCAAAAACTTTACCTAAAACGGTGGTTTGTTCACTTAACAATAAATGAAGGTTAATTTTTAAGTTAAAATCGATATATTTAAATGAATCAAAACTGAAGTAGAGACCAAACACGTCGAGTTTTGTCCCAATAGCGTGCGATTCGCAGTAGGAGTACAGCAAGGAAAATGGCCTAACTCCGTGAAACTGCACGCTATATATTTTGGTCTGGCGCGCTCGCTTTTCACGGGCCAAAAGCAATATTTTTCCATGATAAACACGAAGAATTTTTCGTTGAAAGGAGCTCTTTTATTTTATGTAAATTTGTATACCCCCGATGTTATGGTCGTCTGAAATATAGCAAAATTCAGCGTACAAACGGAATAGAAAATATAGTGTACTTTACGCTGGTGGCTACAAACGAAAGAAAGTTCAGTTAGAGATGAAATATAGTTGCAAAGCTACTCCGAGGGATGAAAAACAACTTATGAAAAAATGAATCCAAGACAATTTTTCGCTGTCTTGTACGAGCGTTGTGAAAATGCACTAAAAGCCCAATAGAAATTATGCAAATTAGGTACGTTTTGGCCGATTTCGAACTTTCATATTTTTTTCAAAAATAAAAACTCGCTGGAACTTTTGAATATTATTTTTGTAAACGATTCACCAAAAGGGTCTTTTTGAGAAAATAAAAACAAAGTTGAATTTTTGCTTCTGTCGCCGGATTCTCGAAAATTACTGACAACCTCTCTTAAATATTCGGCGAGTTCAACTGCAAACTGATTGATATGACTGTTCCATCGTTCTGAAGGAAATGGAAAAGAACAGCAAGTACAAAGACCTAGAACTAGAAATACAGAACATGTGTCGTATGAAAACCATAGTGCTCCTTCTGGTTGTTGGTGCGCTTGGTACAGTAAAGAAGTGTATGGTGGAAAACATAACGAAAGTATCAGAAGAAGCTAATGTGACACAGATTCAAAAGATCTGCATTCTGGGATCTATGCAAATCCTCAGAAAGGTGCTTAGCGTACGAACAGAATGATTGACTTGAGTGACTGATGCCCTAGGTGCATGGTCTGCGCCCAGCGGATGTACAAAAAGAACACCAGCAAAGACTGTGATGGAAGAGATAATAATAACAATGATAATAATAATAATAATAATAATAATAAAAGAAAGATATTGATGAATCAATTGATGTCCATTAGTCTCTTATGCCCGAAACGAATTTTTAACATGGAGAAAATGGGGCAAAACACAAGGAAGCTGAAATCAATTGACTCATTCAGAGACTCAGCTTTGAAAATTGTGTAAACAGGGGAAGAGGCGAACTTAAACAAGTTACTTGATGAAAGTTTCACATCTCGAAACGACCGTGCTGGGTACGAAACGACTTAATTGTTTGGGTACGAGTTGACTCAACTGTTTGGGTACGAAACGTTTTAGCTGGGTACGAAACGACCGAAGGTACGAAACGACTGGTAACCTTACAATCAATCTCATGTATCAAAAACTGATCCTGTTATACAACTGGAATTTTTTCTTAACAGCGGTCACTATCATTGGTTACTTTGGGGTAACATTACATCCAACAATAAAACTGTTGTCTGTGTAAAGTTTCTGATCTGAGTGGACAACATTACAAAATCTTTGACATCAGTAGGTAGCAATGGGACGTTTCCCGCTCGTGTTTATGACCGACCACTATTACACGTGAACATGGCTTGACTGAGAGTAACGTTAAACCGGAATGATATTATGGTTTTGTGATATTTTGCTCTCTTACACACTTTAAAGGAGGTCATCAAAATGTTCGATTTGTTTCTGCATCGCCCCCTCTAATTTATTCATTTTGCTATACAATAAATTATTAGAAGACTGTGCCTACTGTGAAGCGTTCTTTTTGTTTTTCTCGGGACCAGTTCTGAAGAGTTTACTATTTAAAAGACTTTCTATAATAGGATACTTAATAGATGGAAATCATTGGACAGTTCCCTTCAAATTTTTAACCTTATAACGGTTTTTGACCACACTCTTACAAGTTAAATTTCAAAAAGTGTCAACAAATCTCAGAATTTTAAGCTTAAGCGTGTTGAATATTATAATCCTAGACGGTGCAATTTTTAATAGGTAGCCAGAAGAAGAGGATTCTTATCATCTCCCTTGTTGAAAAAGGAACAAGGGATTTAAATGTATATAAAACGTCTGCAATTACCACCACAACTACTAATAATACAGAAATCCATTTTGAAAAAATTACTGTAAAACTCAAGAAAATGTTTTGGAATCAGCCGAACAATTCCATAATTTGCACAAGGCCATCATCATTCGAATTCCCACCAGCCAAACCGGAACAATCTTCGCCATTACAGTACGAGCCTCCTCCACCTCCGGCTTGTTGCCAACGGGTACCACTACCCCCCCAGAGTAGCCACCACCTCCACCTGATGCACCATTATCCTCTGCTCCACCTCCCCCACCACCAAACCCACCAACTGCTCCTGGTGCAGGGCCCCCGTTATTACCGCTATTCATATCTCCGGCTTGACCTCCGATCCACGCTTGCGCACGTGACCCACCTCTTTCCCCATGGGAGGAACTTAGCCGGGTACAACCTTGACCAAACCAACCCGCTCCCACTCCTCCATGGTGGTAACCGCCCTCACTGTTGCATTCACCTGGCTGCCCACCTATGCCTCCATTTCGAACTTGTGACGAAACCTGCCCTACACTACTGGTGCCATTTGATTCCGCCTGACCATCCACACCATTATATCCGCCAGACGCACCCCCTCCTCCTCCGGCAGCCAGCAACAGAACATCAGCTGTAGTATAAACAAAACTTCCTCCCCCTCCTCCAGTGCCAGCATTGTCTTCCACGGACACTCCTAGTTGAGCTGCTGTTTTGCTAGTGCTTTGTCCACCTTTAACCTCCACTGAATCTCCTCCTCTTTGTCCCACCACAATATTTAACACTGTTCCTTTATTCAGTCTGAACTTCCCTTCTTTAAATGCTCCCTTTCCACCATAATATGTTCCTGGATTGTCTCCATAATCGTATGAATGTGTTCCTCCCCGAGCGCCCCAGGCTTTGATGAGATAGCGGGTGGTCCGTGGAACAATGAACGTCTGTATAGTTCCAAAGCGTCCCCTTCTCCCATCGGTTTTGAGATTCACAGCACCTTTAAAAAAAAAAAAAGTATTTACTCCTGAACATGATATCTGTGAAATTTTAGGGGGAATGTCCACAAAAAACGTGAATCGAATTTGAAGCGTTGAAAATAACAAGTTAGTTAATCTGTCTTAAAAACCCAAATATCCAAATATCCAAACCCAAATGTCGGTAACAAGTTGTACCAATGCCAAAAAATCCAGGTCTGCGAGAACACTGATAAGAGCCTAAAATGCTCTGGCAATCGGCTTTTTCTGCCTTTTACGCAAATTCTGCGGCCTTTATCTTGAGGTAGTTGTTTCTTTTCCCCAGCATTTTATCACTTTCAGTTGAACAACGAACACACTATACAAAAACTATTGAGGATAGGGTTAACACCTGGAAATTGAGGTCTAAGATGTCTAGGGTTTATCATGGAAGTTCCGCCGTATCGCTGATACGCATAATAAACTCTTTGCAGTAAGATAAAATTAAAGATTATCTGATCGAAAGAAAACGATACAAAGATTTCAAAACATTTGCACCAAACTTTTAAATTAGATCAAGAATAAATTGTTGACGGGAAACAATTTTAGACCTAATGAAGAAATAGTCAAAGAAAGCTCAAAGAATTAATTCCTTGCAACGGCATGGCTTCAAGAAAACTGTGCGTTTTCTGATTAAATTTCTTCCCACCTCTGCAAGTATGTCCATCTCCAGAAAAACCGGCTCTGCAAGAGCAGCGATACGATCCCAGAGTGTTTTTGCAGTCAGCGTTCACATCACAAACGCTAACGGAGGCATTGCATTCGTCAGAATCTGTTAATGAATATCCAAATCGTTTAGAGCGACAATATAAATTGATCATGATGCACAATTTTAAGCAAACTATTGTTCAGTTCCTCTTCAATCAAGTTATTCACCGTTTAAAAAAACCCAAGTGTGGGTCAAACAATTTTATCGAGCAGGCTCTCCAAGAGTTTCTATGTTTATCATTCCAATAACATATTGAATCGTTGCTTGGTGTTGGGAATTAAAGCGAGGCATAAACAACGAGTTCACCTTACTTAGTAGGATGCAAATGAGTCAAGATTTATCAAACCCTACTTCGAAAAAAATATATTCCTACGAATACGCAATTCTTTCTGTCATCTATAGTCTAAATGGTTGAGATACGAAATATATAGATAAGATAAAAGATAAGATTGGAAAAAAATGCGCCATGTTTCTAAATGCGCAGGCACTTATCCGTGGGTGATGCGACTTAAGTTGATTTTAGTTTTCTGCTGCTAGATTAAGAGCCAGTCATCTGCTTTGTAAGGGCTGACACAAAAATTCCTTGCTGCTTCATAACTAGTTTCCAAGGAACAAATTTTAAACATTTTTCGAACAATTCTAAT
Source organism: Pocillopora meandrina (assembly GCA_942486045.1). Lineage (NCBI taxonomy): Eukaryota > Metazoa > Cnidaria > Anthozoa > Scleractinia > Pocilloporidae > Pocillopora > Pocillopora meandrina. The sequence goes on along the minus strand of CALNXJ010000166.1, from coordinate 68,807 downwards.
AATTCTTTGACTTAGGATCAACAACGAAAAAGGATTGTACCTGGCACAAAGCTGACCGTTAGCTTTTGTGCAAGGTACAATACTTTTTTAGAGCATATCCATCCTGTTTAACTGTCTTACTCTACCTTCGGTTTTCATGTCACAATGAGCCAACACAGGAGTGTCAGGTTTGATAAAATTCAGCTAGTATTTTCCGCTGACCGCTTGTCCACCTTCACTCGCCTTGATTTCCTTGCACGAGTCTGCAGACAGCTCGGGAATGGCACCGAGAATAGCTAGAAAATAAGAAAAGGAGAAAGTGAAGAAAAAACGTGATATCTCCCCCTCTTAAACAGTTAGCTGAATCATTTTGCCTTAATGCTCACCTCTCTTCCTATCTCGTCTGAAGTAATATCTCTCAGAGTTGGGTACAAAATCTTCAGGCCTGGCTTCCTTTGTGCGGTTACTCAGTTCACACTTGTTTTGGGTGAACACATAGTTAAAGCTTTGGCATCTGACGTCACGATAACACTCCCGCAAACACACATCACCGAATGCTGCTCCAGTGATTGTTTTAAAAATGTGTTTTTGAAGCATCTTACCAAGGATAGAGACTTCGCGTGTATTACGGTGGCACTGAGTAACAACTGAGTCAAACGATACCAACATAGAGAGGAAAACTGGTAAATGAAAGAACTCTTGGACTCCCATTGTGGTTATATAATCTCACCTGAAATGAAATCATGAAGTTTGAGAGCACAGTGATAAAAATATGTGGCCGTGCACTGAAAAACAGGGAATACAATACCTGCAGAGGCACTTATTGTTTGGCTGTTTTTCAAGCGATATGACGTATCGCCCACACGCATGTCATGCATACGACAAATTTAAAGCTTTCTTTGAAAGGGCAAGCGTGAGATATGGCACGAGTCGATAAGACACGGATACTAAAACAGTCCCATTCCGCATTCGTCTATGGCTTAATCAAAAGTTTTATTTATTTTCTTTCAATAAAAGTTGTCAAAGCTTTTTGAATGCAATTATTGAATGGCAGAGACAGTTTTTGCTCAGTACAGTGAACGGTCGTACACCCAATGCATGCAATAAAAAAACATCTAAATATAAAGTAACAGACTCCTTTAAAACCCATTCTCTAACTTATTAGCCGCTCTTTCTCCTGATCCAAACATTCGTGCTATACTTTTAAAATAGCACATAGTTCACCGCCCCTGACAACGCGTATTAAAAAATTTCCAAAAATTATATGTTTGGTTTAGCTCTATCCTATAAGGATGATAACAGAACCATAGAGTACTTCTCCTATGCTATAAACCTGCCTGAGTGAGTATCGCAGTCTTCCTTCACTTTTCAAAATCGACAAAGAGTTCTTTGGAAACAAATTGACTTTAAATTGAACTTGACTTGCATTGAAAGAGGAACATTACAGACCACAACATATTTTAAAGGATAAAACTATGAAATACCATGCTATTTTTAAAACTTCTTTTAATACCACCTGCAGACTTTGTTTGAAAGCGTTTTGGCTGAGATCCACGCAGAATTTCCATTTTCTTGGACATTCAAAATACGACATTGTTGTTATAATGTAAGTAAATGGCAGCGAAACTCTTCGTTTTATCTAATAAAAACATTTTTTTCAGAATTATTTGGCTTTTCAAAACTCATTTCTTATTCTCGTTCGTTCGACACAATGTGATATTGTTCTTGTTCGAATAGGGCAGAACTGCGGTGAACGTATTTTTCGCTAAGTCATGACATTAAGGCTGAACGCATTTGGTCCTTACGTCATGAACGAAAGCTAGATAATATCCCGTCCAACCCGATCTAAAAAGCATTTTATAGTATGATTGCTGCTCTTTCTCTTGATTCCTCATATTTGTTTATGCGCTATTGACCTCTTATATTCATTTTTATATCAAAATGTGAGACCTCACATAAGTTTTCTGTCTCTAAATTTGGATCTGTTTTTTTTCACTTTGACAAGAGGCACTTCTTTGCAATCACTTTTCTTGACAGTTCTGTCTTTATTGTTTAGATTGTTTTCTTGCTCTTCAGTGCAGTCACTGCTGGGACCTAAAAACCATGGCTGATCTCAGAAAGAAGCGAGTTTAAGAGATAAGGTAAGTTTAAGTTTTCATTTACTGTCCAACATTATCAAACCAGCGGGTGCCGGTGAAGCTTATTAGCATCCTAATTAGGGTTGAAATTTTGAGAGCACAGTGATACAATATGTGGCCATCCACAGAAAAACAGAGAATGCGATAATTGCAGAGCCACTTATTGTTTGGCTTTGTTTCAATCAGTATGACATATCGCTCACACATGACGAGCTATATGACACGCATACGACAAATTTCAAGTTTGATGTGAAAAGGCGTGCATTAGATGACACGGGTCGATAAGACACGGACACAAAAAACAGTTACATAGCGCGTTCGTCTATGATTAAATAAAAAATTTTGCTTAGTTTTCCAAAAAGTAGTGTCAAAGCTTTTTAAATGCAATTCCTCAGTGGCAAAAATAGTTTTTATTAAGTACAAAGAACGGTCGTCGTCTCAATGCATGCAAACTGGAAACAAACATTTAAATAATTAATAAAGTAACTGAATTCTTTAAGAATCATTCCCTAATGTATTAGCAGCTCTTTCTGCTGATTCAAACATTCACGCTATACTTTTAAAGTAGCACACGGCTCGCCGCCCCTGACGACGCTTATAAAAATTTCCCAATATGATATTGTTAGTTTAGCTCTACCCTATCATGATGATGACAGAACCATACGGTACTTCTCCAATGCTATGAACTTGCCTAAGTGATTATCGCAGTCTTCCTTTTCTTTTCAAGATCGAAAAATTGATCGTTGGGAAAGAAATAACTTTGAAACTAAGTTAAGCCTGCATTGAAATTGGAACTTTGTACAGGCCAGAATGTGCGTAAGTGGTGTCACTATGTAACAGGATGCTTCATCTAATAAGTTTTACTGCCACCGGCAGACTTTCTGCCGTAAATATTTTGTTTTTTTCTTTTCTTACTCTTCAGTGCAATCACTGATGGGACCTAAAAATCATGGCTCGTGACAAAACGTAGCGTGCTCAAGAGTAAAATCTAGTGTGAGCTAGTGTATAGTCCAACATTATCAAACTAGCGGGTGCAAAACTTCTCTCAAAAGCGTATGAATAATTTAAAAAAAGGAGGTCCTGACATCAGTGAATTATGTTTTGAAAGAAATATCGGGCACGCGAGCTTCACTCTTCCATGACAGAGTCGTGAGCTAAAATAGGCTTAAAGTATTTAGCTCAGTAATGCATTGCTAAACTGGCTTCTTGAAGTATATCCCTTGAACCAATTTGACTTGGCTTCCTGAAGAAAGCCTGTGTGGTCAGCTGCATAAAAAGGACAAACTAATTTAAAGTCATCCAGGATGACGCCATAGGCTCGACTTCTCGTAGTATTCTTGTGAGACATATCAAATAAAATTAATCTTTTAGAAAGGACTTTACTCACTCAAGAGTGTTCCTCATAACTGGCAACTTCTGGTCATCATTTTTTTGGTTGTTTGGGTCGAGTTTCTGTCAGCTGAATCAAACGCAAACTTCTGGCTAATTTTCAGTGACGATAGACAAGTCCAAAATATCCGTATAACTGCAATAGAACTGCAAGGCTTGTGAGAACTCTCTTCCCTGAAGGATATTTAAGCCTAATCACTTAGTGATGTTTTGAGGCACGACCAGCCGTTTACTTCTGGAAAATGATGTGGGAAGTTGACCGTCATGCAAATTTATAATGGGGTACGTTTCTATAGAAACAGTTGTGCTGCGTCGGTAGGAGATGAAACAGGGTAATTTAGTGTAATGAACAACCTTGATAACGTAAATTGGCCAACGTCAAGAGTTTAAAGGCTGACGTTTCGAAAGTTAGCCCTTCCTCAAGAGCTTCGTTAGCCTTTCGTCAGAGCAATTCCAATCGCTCTGACGAAGGGCTAACGCTTGAAACGTCAGCCTTTAAAGTCTTTAAACTCCTTATGGTGGCCAATTTACGTTATCAACTTATTTGATTACGCTAATTTACCCTGTCAAGCAAATTATTCAAGTTGGATCACTCCGACAAAATTAAGTCACAATGAGAATTTTTAATGAAGCAAAAGAAACATAACAGGTGTTGTCCTCGAATATTTACTTTTTGATTACTATTAGAAAATCCTCTATATGAGACTTGGCGGATCAAAGTTTTGCAGAAAGTGGAAAAAGTTATGAAGCGGTATGGAATTAAAATAGTTATTTCCATGATGGGGTCGCGACGTTTCGATCGATCGCATCTGACAGCATGGTTCCAACGATCAAAGAACTCAGCTGCAGGGGTATCCAGTCGACCTTATCGCCTGAAAAGGGTTGCAGCACGCACGTTCGATTCACATCGTATACAACTGTGTTCATCACGATTAATAACTACAACCTATTTACAACAGTAATAATTGGATACGTTTAAACACGCGCATAATAGTTCACAATAATTCTCCGATTAGCTCTTTCCTCCTAAACTTACGGTTCAAGAGCTGATAGCGAATAACAATGTTTTTGTCGTCAACCACCTGCTTCAGACTACCCCTATGGTTTTCAAAGATGTGTTGGGAATATTCTAGACTAAAGGAAAGGAAGTAAATCTTGACAAATATCGATGAGGTTCGAACATTTTGCCAGAAATAAAATCTTAAGACTACGCCATCGATGTTTATTTCTTGTCGTTGTTTAAATGTAAATGTAGCGAGTGTTTTTTTATTGCAAACAAGTAGCTCGTTGTTTTTGCTTTTTATTTTGATACATGCGATTCAAAATGTGAATTTTGGAATGAACCAGAAGAAATTTTGGAGCTGAAATGAGACACAATGCTGAGCTTTCTCTTCGCATATCCGTACTATAATAAAGTACACTGTTTCAACTTGTGAGAGCACATGTTTTATCGAAACTTTTGGCAACAGAGGTCTATTTCCGCATTTACGTAGCCTCATATAAATACAAAGACGGCTGGCAAACCCGTGATGTAATTCACATAAATTTTGACGAGTCTCCCACCCCTCCCCCTGATCAAATTCTGCCTAAAAAGTCAAGGAAACACAACGTTCCAACATACTCTTACCTAAACACACCAGTTAACCGGATTAATGGCAAAAACGTTCCAACGTTCCTACATACTCTTATCTAAACACACCAGTCAACCGGATTAATGGCAAAAATAATTAATTACAAAAAATGTTTTCAACGACCGATAACGGCCAAGCAGAGTCAGCGGTTCATTACGTCTTGTGGGGGAGGGGGGGGGGGGGGGGGGGGGGGGGGGGGAGGGTTCTGGGGTTCTGGGGTTCTGGGGTGATCACATATCACATGGATTTCAAGGGGGGGGATGGGGGAGGGGGTCAGTCGTCTCCAATAAAGTGTATCGAGGGGACTATTAAAAATTCCCAGCCAATAAGGGAGCGGGGATGGTAAGAATATCACAGAGCCTTAGTAGGGAGATCGGTTTATCGTGGCACAATCAAAATAATCAAAATGACAGAAAGAAATTAACCGTTTGCTGTAAAATGATGAAAATTTTAACTATTAACTAGCGGTAAAAGCATCACCCCATTGAGACTAGGCCTGTCCCGAATGGGCTCCTAAGATGCTAGAAAGTTGCTAGTTTGAATAGTCTCTAAAAATTGCGAAAAATACAAAAAGTTGCTATCTAAATTTCTTGATATTGTCGTATAAACATTAATTTGAATTTAAAAAGCTTTATTTTTCGTTCTTTACAAGAATTGCTGGCATCAGTCACAAAAAATTGCTTGAAACTTAGCTTTATAGAGTTGCTAGCAAATATGGGCGAAATTTGAGGATACTCTTACGTCTAATGATCAAATGAAATATTTCATAAGGATGGAAATACGCCAATGAAACGTTGTCAAGGGACACGTCATGTCTTCAAAAGCCTTTTGATAAACATTCAAGAAATTCCCATAAATCGAAGATTTATATGTAATAGTGGACTTTTTCGTACTTAACATTTGATTTAACTGATTCTCTTTTCATGCGCTATTTCAGAAAGGGGAAACTCATTCAAAACCTGCTGTTCACAAAACTAATTAAGTTTGATTTCTAATATCTCTATGTTAGTCTCGACGTACGAATAAAGTATCAGTTAACCTCTGTGGATATCAGTTATTTCTCTTTTAAAGAACTAGTTCTCCTGCTGGTTGGTAAATTGCTAGAGTTGTAAGACGTTCGAAAAAAATATATAGAGTTAGCAATAGCTTACTGTTATCACCGGGGTCCTGCTGATTAAGAATTAAAAACTAAGAAATAAGAAATTATTATATATATAAGATAGTACCTATAATACAAGACACTTAGTTAAAAACTGCTGAAACTACAATAAAAATCAGAAGGAATAATCGTCCGAGGCTTCCCGAATAAAACTCTAGAATTAATATTCCTCAAACTTAAAGGTAACGAATTAAAAAATCGAGGCACCCCAAAAATAAAACTACAGCGCGCAAAATCCAGTTTGACCCTTGGTAGCTTTGTTGATTTCCCATTTTTTCTAGTGTTGAATTTATTCAATAAAGTTTGCGATCGTGCCTGTAATTCAAAATACCGTCCGAAGGTAAAGCCAACTGTAATAGGCTTTACTAAGTCGAGCAACACGAGTTAAAGGAGGGAAAGCGGAATATTTTATGGGATTATTCGATCTGAAGATCAGCTTCCTTACTGGAGACGTCTAGAATATCGATATTTGAAAGCATACTCGATAAAGGTCATATTTGGTTATTTAACCCTTTTCTAAAAAATCCACATGCTGGCAAATAACTACTGCATGAAACTAGTTTGTGTTCAAAATAAAAAGAAAAAAAGAATACGCAAGCAGGCGATTTCTAGCCATATTCCTTATTGTCTCGCCTCTTTTCTCGGAGGGCCTCTCAAATTTACCCCCGATGAACTTAAAAAGTACCCGGATGTGTCGACGCATTCTCCACGATGGGTTAAATCATTAGCAGTCCTCCAGAACCACATCTAAATCAAAGTTGGTTTATGTTCATTATAGTTTCACGTTTCACCTGTTGGTGTGGGTTTTGCTCTTACTTGACAACCATTTGGTGGTGGTGCCTCACGCAGACACAGTCACCACCAACAAATGGTTGTCAAGTAATCTGAGAGTAGAAACAGCCGAACTGCTTGTCGTGGCTCAAGACCAGGCAATAAATACCAGAAACTATCAGAAAGTAATATGTGGCCAGCAAGTGAAGAGCAAATGCAGAATGTGTTGGTAATATGAAGAGACAAAGGACTATATTGTATCTGGATGTAAGATTTCTGACTGGTAACCTTACAATCAAAACTTCTCTCAAAAGCGTATGAATAATTTAACAAAAGGAGGTTCTGACATCAGCGAATCAAGTTTTGAAAGAAAAATTGGGCATGAGAGCTTCACTTTTTTTCATGACTGAGCCGTGATTTAATTCAGGCTTGAAGTCTGTAGCTCAGTAATACATTGCTAAACCGGCTTCTTTAAGTATATATATCCCCCATGAAATAACTTGACTTGGCTTCCTGAAGATAGCCTGTGTGATCAGCTACATAACAAAGGAGAAACTAATTTAAAACCATCCAAGATGAAGACATAGGCTCGACTTCTCGTAGTGTGCTTGTGATACATATCAAATAAAATTAATCTTTTAGAAAGAACTCTGGTACTCACGCAAGAGTGTTCCTCATAACTGGCAACTTCCGGTCATTATCATTTTTTCCTTTGTGTGAGTCGAGTTTCTGTCAGCTGAATCAAACGCAAACTTCTGGCTAATTATTAGTAGCGAAAGAAAAGTCTAAAGTATCCGTATAACTGGAATAAAACTACGAGGCTTGTGAGAACTCTCTTCCCAGAAAGATATCTGAGCCCAGTCACCTAGTGTTGTTTTTAGGGACGACCAGCCGTCTACCTCTGGTATATGATGAGGGAAGTTGACTGTCATGCAAATCAATAGTGGGGGTAAGTTTCTAAAGAAACCGTGGTGCTGCGTCGGTGGGAGAGTATAACAGGGTAATTTAGTTTATCCATTGAATTGATAACGTAAATTGGCCACCGTAAAGAGTTTAAAGGCTTTAAAGGCTGACGTTCCGAGCGTTAGCCCTTCATCAAGAGCTTCATTAACCCTTCGTCAGAGCGATTACAATCGCTCCAGTGTACAATTCACCTTATCAACTCAGTTGATTACACTACTGAAATAACCCCGTCATGCAAATTATTGACGTCGGTTCTCTCCGCCAAAATTAAGTCGCAGTAAGAATTTTTAGCAAAGTTAAAGAAACACAACACGTATTGTCTTCAATGCATATTAAATATTTACTTTTTGATTAACACCAGAGAATCCGCTCTGTGAGACTAAGTGGATCAAATTTTTGCAGAAAAAGAAAAAAGTTATGAATTTTTATATAATTCAAATCGTTTTTTCTACGATGGTGTCTCTTTGGATCGCGACGTGTCGATCGATCGCATCTGACCGCATGGTTCCAACGATCAAAGAACACAGCTGCAGGCGTATCCAGTCGACATTATCACCTGAAGAAGGCTTGCAGCATACACGTTCGATTCACATCGTATACGTGTTCATCTCGAATAATACCTGCAACCTACCTACAACAATAATAATTTGCTTCGTTTAATTATACACGCGCATAATACGAGTTCACAACAATTTTCCGACTAGCTGTTTCCTGCAAACAATAAAAAGCTTTATTTTCGTTCTTTACGAGAATTGCCAACATCAGTCACAGAAAAAGAGCTTGAATCTTAGCTTTAGAGAGTTGCAAGAAAATATGGGCGAAATTTAAGGATACCCTTATGTCTAACGAACGATTTGTTTCTGCATTACCTCCTCTAATTGACTTATTATGCTATACAACAAATTTGTAGACGAGTGTGCCTACTGTGAAGCGTTCTTTTTGTTTTAATCGGGACCAGTTTTGAAGAGTTTAATATCTAAAAGACTTTCTCTAATAGGATAGTTAATAGATGGAAATCATTGGAGAGTTCCCTTCAAATTTTCAACTTTATAATGGTTTTTGACCACACTCCTATGAGTAAACTTTTAACGAGTTTTAACAAATCTCACAATGTTAGGCTTAAGTGTGTTGAATATTATAATCCCAGACGATGCCATTTGTAGCCAGAGGAAGAGGATTCTTATTGTCTCCCTTGGAGAAAAAGGAACAAGGGATTTGAATGTATATAAAACTTCTTCAGTTACCACCACAACTACTTTTTCTAATAATACAGAAAATCCATTTTTGAAAAAATTACTGTAATACTCAAGAAACGTTTTGGAATCAGCCGAACAATTCTATAATTTGCACAAGGCCATCATCATTTGAGTTCCCACCGGCCAAACCGGAACAATCTTCGCCATTACAGTACGAGCCTCCTTCACCTCCGGCTTGTTTCCAACGGGTACCACTACCTCCCCCAGAGTAGCCACCACCTCCACCTGATGCACCATTATCCTCTGATCCGCCTCCCCCACAACCAAACACACCAACTGCTCCTGATGCAGGGCTCCTGTTATTACCTCGACACACCCAAACCGATTGCAGAGATCTTCACGTGCGATCGAAATCAGGAAATGTTTACGCGATTGAAATTGAAGAGCTACCGTTTATAAGATGTTTTGCCGCAAAAAGTATCTCTAATTCGTGTTGACAGGTTCTAGTTGGCCATGAACACTTGACGGGCTGAATAATTGGTGCAAAAAAACAAAAAAAAAAAGAAAATTAGCCTCCAAAGGTCTACCGTATCCTTACTTTTGGTAAGGTGTTCCCAAATTTTTTAACTGATGTAATACAGACATGGACAAATGAGAAAATAACATAATATTTACCGCTATATTTGACGGTTGTGTCAAGGATTTCATTAAAAGGAGACAAACAGTGCACAACAAATCAATTAATCTAGTTCTACATCACAAGAATTAAAATTTTCACATCCACATCAATTTCAAGAACAAAAAAAACTTCAGTTTTGTCACCCTTTCTTTCCATATTGCAAGAAACAAGAACACTTTTTCCCGTTGTGATGGAGTAAAGCCAGTACTCGCCGCTGGTCGCTTCTCCCTCTACGCTTCGTTGTATCTCCTCACATGTTTCTGCTGGACCTGATCCTTACATTTCTTTTACATACATTGTTTCCTTTCTTGCAGAGATTAGATCATCCTTCTAATAAAAGCTCAGGCTTATAACCTCGTTCAGGGAATCAACCCACTGGAACATACCTGTGTGTTTTATATCTATCAATTCGTTAATACCTTTGAGTAAATTACAATTCTAAATTCTTTTGTGTTATGCAAACAGTGATTTGAATTTTCATATTTTATGTTTTACAGTTTTAAAGGTGTCAAGGATTTGAACATATGGACAACGTTCAGCATAACAAATAAGAGTATTTCGGCAGAAAGACGTGTTAATTAGCATATCCTAAACACATCGTTGAGGTAGAATTATTTAGACGATATAACTTCGTTCTCTGTTAATTAAAACAAAAATAAAAAATTGTAAGGGCCTGTTTCCAATATTGTTGATGTACAGAATTCCATTGGCTACGGTATTCAGGTCAAGTCCAATCAACTAGAATATCATATAACACATAGTAGATTAGAAATTACAAGAGGGCTTTCATAATGAAATTCACCCAAATAATGCTACAAATTAATGACTTAGGAAATTACTTTATTGTATAATCTTCGACTAGAACATGAACTACATTTTCCTGAGATGTTTAGAAGTATTTTAAATTTCCTCCGTCCTGGAAAAATAGCAAATGAGTATATGTACAGAAAGCTCTTGGCTTTTGTAAATAAAAGCCACTTTGAATGCACTTTTTTTTTTTTAGTATATTCTCCTTTTTTGGTCAGTTTTAAGTCTTTCGGAAACTTCCAATTAACTTGACGCCTTCAAACGGCGTTTCTCCTTTGCAACTCAGCCACAAGTGCCGACCGATTCCATCTAAAGCTACTGCAATTAATACAGACGAATGTTCAAAGGGCATTTTTCAGACGTTGAAGTTTGGTAAGGCAGCTGAACTTTTTTTGCAATCAATTGTCAGAAGAATAATTTTTCAATGCCTCTATATGAATTGACTCTGAATCTTCGCGGCAAGCGCTGATTTACTCCTGCCTAAAAGAAGTGAAAGTTACAGTTTTCGCTGCCTTAAAAAACCCATCTTTGATGGAAAATTTATATCAAATTTTCCGCAGCAAATTGATCGCTTTTTAATTAACCTCCTAATCAGGGCGCGCCTAATTTCCCACGGAGGTGTCGTAGTAACCTTATGCCGAAAAATTTCTTCGGTAAATGGTCACACATCATTTTCTGTCTGTAATGTAATAAACCCGTCCGGACGGTGGAAGAAAATGAAAAGAGTTTGATTTAAATGGAAGGTTCGTCGAATTCGGCTGTCATCTAATTTACCTAAAGTTTCGAACACCATACTGGCCACGTTCAACACAATATCTCCAAAGAGGATTTTTTGCTTTTATTTTTAGGTTCTTGACCTAAAAATGAAATGAAAGTAGGCATTCTTGTACCTGCTGCTCCTTCAAAACGATACTAACTGTGAATTCCCCCGTCACAAACCGTGTTTTGATTGCCATAGGTTATCTTTCTATCTGATCCGGTCAGACTTTGATAGTTTTGACATTCTAAAATGGACAGAATAAAAATGATTGACGTAAGTCCAAAAATCGAAACAAACCATGTAAAACACTTGGTATTTGATTCATATATAATATATGACCTCTGCGCAATATATTAGCGTAGTTAAGAGATTAAAATCTCCTGGTGTAATAATCTTAACGTTTTTACTCCTGGAAAAAAACGCGATAAAAACGCAGCCAATATGCAGCCATCATGACCAAACAAACGAAGTCAATCACGAAGTAGTTTTACGGCCACATAATTACATTAAAGAGTCACAACATGAATTAAATTCAAGTAGTCATGGTTTTCCTTGCTTTGACTTTCTTCGTATGTTGTTAGAAGTAATGTTTCCTTGAAAATTAAGGAGGAAGATCTTCCACACAGGCAACCGTCTCAAACATTCCCTAGCGCAAAGCAAACAAAAACAACAACAACAAAAAAGTTTCGGCGGTGTCCGTTGCATGATTACTTTTTGAGTCATCAGCTATCCTCTCCCTGTTGTTGCCTAGGATTTTACTGTTGATGGTTTTCACTGTCATCCAATCGAAAACTAAAAGCAAAACTGCGTATTGGACGTCCAACCCCAGGATAGTGAGCTACCGAACATTATCAATAAACAAACAATTATAAATAAACAATCTAATAAAGTATCAGATCTGCAGGGGTTTCCGCTGATGATTTATGACATAAATTTTAAGAGCTCAGTATGGGAATGCCAAGTTGGTGCCCTTCCATCGAGCACCAAAGAGTTGGTGCCCTTGTTAGTATAAACCACCTGAGTCAATGATGCTTTTCGCGTGCGCTGATTGGCTGGTTCGGGATTGATTTGCAAGTTCTACGAAGTTAAATCTAATTTTCAACCAATATTCGTTATATTGTCTGACATTCAAACATTCTTCATACCCACTGTCGGTTAAAGTGGTGGATACTTACCTCGGCGCTTGACAGCTTGATAAATATCCACCACTACTCTCCTCCACTTAAGTGGATTACTGATAATTATTTTGGATTCTAGATTTTCATAACGTCACATGAAATCCAAAGATATGACGCAATAAAAGTCCTTGAGCGCAAAAATTAACTAAAATAAATAAGTTGCTAGTTGCTTGATTACTATCTGAGTAATAAGTTTATTACCCCCCTGTTGTTTGTATCTACTGCAAGCCAGATGCCTGCGTGAAAGCATAGTAACAAGAACAGCAACTTTGAAAGACCTGACTCGACTTTTTACCTGCTGGGAGAGGAATGCAAGATCTTCCATCACCTATGTAGGCCTTGTCACATGAGCACTTGAACGATCCTACAGTGTTGGTACATGAAGCTGAACTGTGGCAATTGTGAACACCGCTGGCACATTCATCAATATCTGTTGATATAGATTAGCAGGTTGATGCAAATGACACATACAATGTAGGACAGGAATAATAGGTACCGCGCTAGAAACGTTGTAAGCCACATACATGAGTCGATTTTATGCTTTTTTTTTCTGTTATGGATGGTAGTCGGTTAAAATGGTAACGGCCATCAAACGCACACATTTGCTTGCAAAAGCTGCATATTAATATGCTAGTTTGGTCTGAATGCTTTACAATTAATCACTTGCTAAAGTTTCTTGGTCGAGCCGTGATGATCGAAAGAACTTGGCCCTTGAAGGTCTATCGAATCCTAGGGTACACATAACTTTTGTTACTCAATAAATACAGACACGTGCAAATGGGAAATGATAAGGGTAAGGTCTGCTACTATTTATGATGGTTGCTTTAAGGTTTTCATTGAAAGGCAACAAAAAGTGTATAATATTGTCATTTGCTTTATATCTAAATTACCAGAACTATAAATTTTTAAATAAAATTTTTCACATTCATATCAACTGCAACAACAAGAACTCGAATATTTTTACCTTCTGTTTCCATATCGCAAGAAACCAGAGCAGTTTTCCCGTTCTAATGGAATAAATTCAGTACTCGCCACTTTTCGCTTTTCCATCTTCGCTGGCCTTTCCGCTGGAAATTCAGGAATGGAACCAAGAGGAACTGAGGACGAGAAATATTTTCATCAAAGATCATTTCTATTTGTGCATTCACCCTCTAAAAACGTCCTTTTTAGACGTTAAGGTGTATAGTATCGCTGAGTATTTTTACGAGTTGAGCCGTCAACTTGTCACATAAGGTTTCAAAACGATTAAAAGTTGAATTTTATTTTCGATCGTTGTTCTCAAATCGTACACATTTGAAATTACTGCAGGTACGAAAGTGTACATTTATCAATGAAAATTGATGAGTAATTTATCGCCAGTAACAAAGCTTTAACTCTACCGGGAGACAAGCTCTTAGCATATGAACATGATTTCCAAAACTACAATTCATTTTCATCATCCGACTCAATCACAAAGCGACGACGCTTTGCATTCATCGTTGCCGGTACTTGAGGAACTGAAGGATGTGAACTAACAACTATGGAACAGTTGTTAAATACGGTGCAAGAGAAGGCAAGTGTAGCCAACTTGTCAAACGGGTTTTTTTTACAGTAGAAAATAACCAACTTTCTAAATAACTGTACAATATCGCAGGATATTTGCACTCTATTCGCGCGTTATTTGTTTCCTATTTTGTGCAGCTGGATAATTAATTTCATCACTTTTCTCAAACAAAGAAAATATTTGGAGCTGGGGCCTGGAAATTCAAAATGCGGATAACGCTATCCACTTGCTTTTATGGAAAATAATTTGCTTTCAAAAGTAGAAAGTTGGAGTAATATCATGTCATTTGTCTATGCTTCCTCAAGGTTCACCAACCAAGACCCATAATAGTTTAGAAAGTTTAAATTTTACACTCAGTGTTAGTTCTCTGGTCTGGCCTCCTTAGTCCAGTTGTTTAGTTCACATAATTTCTCCGTAATTAAGTTATTGAGGCTGTGACATCGAAAATCATCGTTACACGCTTGATTACATTCGACTGCAATCGACGATTTCAACTTTTTGAAAGTATGTCGTCCAATCATCATACCAAAAATTGCATGCTCATCCTTTTTGCACCCTTGAGCGAAAATTTTTTACACGATACACAATGTCATTAAAATAAATAATCGCATAATCCCGACCACCGGCTTGTCCTTTCCTGTAAGATAAATTATGATTCAAATTAAAGACCAATATTATGCTATAATGCTAAGAATATAAGTGCTTTTTGGATCTTGGCTAAAAACTGTTGAATGAATGAGGGAAAAATTCACGAAACATCAAAACCAACAAAGATGAGGATGGAAAATGAACCTTGAGATTCAGCTTTGTTCGATTGAAAACCTACTAAGTTTTATTTATGCCCCCCTTTATTAAAGGGAGGAAACTCGCGGATTCTTTGAGACAGTCCTAAAAAATTTATGTTGATGAGAGGATTCAACGCTCAAACAGACAAAGAACAAATTCTGTATTTAATACTGTAGGGATTGAACCTTTGGCTGCTCTGTATTTGAATTAAGTCTTCAAAATATGTGATCTGGTACTTTACATATCTTGTACATACCTTCATTGCCGTCCAAGCTAGACGATAACACCTATTGGAAACTGGTTAGTGAAATTTGGAATTTGTTTAGGGGATCAAGTTACCCAAAAGTAATTGTTTATATCACATTTCACTAGTTTAGTATTATCTTGGAGTAGATGATAATTATAACCCTAGTGTCTTGATGTTTAGAAGCAAGTGGTGGATCAGGTGTCAAGTTTCTGTACACACAGACAAAGGCCGGTATTACAAAAGACAAGTAATTTAAGAGGATTTTTTCCCCCAGCAGATCTAGAACAGTTTGATGACTTAGATTTCTTCAGACAATATAACTTCAAGGTCTCTTGGTTGTACGGGAAAAAAATTGTGAGGGTTGTTTCTCCGCATACTTGATATCGCGCAGTAGGTCAATAATCATGAGGAGGTTATGATACTGACATTTATAATTCAGTATTCTTCACTCAAATAATGATTCTACCTACTAAACTGAAGGAAAGTACTTAGTTCTAGCATGTTTGAGGCGAAATGAGAAAGATGGTCCTAAGATTTTATGATAATTTTTACATTCCTTATTTTTTGCATCTACGCAACACAGTAAATGCCTACGCTTTAATACTTGATTTGTTTTCTATTTTATAATTTTCTGACCATTTTAAAAAATGTCTAAAAATTAAAATTAGTACAAAACCTTTTAACTAACGTTTCTCCTCTGCAACACAGCAGCAAGTACACGCCCTTTTCACGTAAAGGTACTTCAATTGATAAAGACGCAATTCCATGGGCAGATATGAAACGATGGAGTCAGGTATTGCAACTTAACGTTATAGCTTTGCCAGATACTTGTGATTATTTCTCAGAAAGATAAGTCTTATAATGTCAGATGTGAAAATCTAAGCTCCAAATTTTCACCCATTTCCTTCATGTATTTCCACAGTTTTCGTGGCTTTAATGAGCTTTTCTCGAATGAAAAATTTATGTCGCACCTTCCACAGGAAACCGATCTCTTTCTTTTTTTTAGACTCCTAAGCAGGTCGCCCCGGTAATTTTCCAAGAAAGTGTTATAAGTAATATGAACCCACCTGAAACAATGGAGGAAAATGAAAATAATTTGATTTACATGAGGAGTTCGTTCAGTTTATTACAGAATGCCATTCGGACCACGTTCAATACAATATTTACAGAGCGCTTTTTTTTCTGTTTTACTTTTTTTGGAAAGAGGTTTAGCACTAGTTCTTCCACCTTAACTTATTTAACGCTTCTTCGCTGCTACAACTGTTTCGTTAAACGTTCATTCCATTTAATCATTTGTTAAGTTTAAAAGCGTGCGCTGTTTGTGTTTAATGTTGCGCGCACTCCGTATAGATTCGTAAATCGCTATAATTATCGCAATGTTTGTCGCATAAAACGGTTAACTAAAGACGCTTAATCTAGTCGTTCATTTGTTTAGTTTAGTTTCAACCAAGTTAACGAGTTATTGTAATTGCTAAACAGCTATTTGCCACAATGTACGTCAACAATAATTTTTATTTTCGAAGGGCTGACGCTTGAATTGTCAACTTTTAAACTCTTAACGGTGGCCAATTTACATTATCGACTCAGTTGATAATACTAAATTACCCTTTTTTATTAACCTGCTCATCTCATATCCACTATTGATAAAACAACAAAGGAATAAATATCGGCTTCGTTTGCTGTATTTCGTTCAAATAAACTAGCGTTTCATTAATTTGGATTAGCTCCAGGATCACAAGTACATTAAGCAAAAAGAAAGAAAGAAAGAGGAAAAGAAAAAAAAATTGCTTACATTTGCGTGTATTTCTGCAGAGTATTATTAGATCTTACGTATTTTTTGAATGACTAAATCTCAAAGTCAACCGTCTAGTATTGAGAAATGAAAATTTAAGATATTGGACGACGATAATTGCAATGTTATTTCCCCTCCTGCCAAATTGTACAAAGTTCTTTACTTTGTGCCATTTTCCTCTAAAAGCCACTTTTTTTTTCAAGTTATTCTTACTGTAAAAGCCTTGTTTGATGATCGTGCTTCAACCAGGCTATAAAATAATTTGAATACCACGTACTACAATGAGCTAGAATTCTCAAAATGAGTTAAACAATCTACAAATCAACTACAAATTGGGCTCAAACACACTACCAAATATCTAATTTAGTGATATTCTTAGACCTTTATAATTATTATTATTAATTTTTACTTTTTGAGTGAATTATAAGCATAATATCTAAGAACGTCACTTTAAGACTTAATGATTATAATGCTCACAAACGAGTTATGAAAATTCTAATAAATGGGCTATTTAGATTATCGATAAACTGCAAAACCTCTACTAAGCGATGTCTTACCCTGTGTATTTTTTTGCCACTAAATATCTTAAAGTTTGTTTGCGTACCCAAACTTTTTTATAAGTTATTTGATAAATCTGTACTCATGACAAACGTCCTAACATAACGAAAATCGATGTCACTCTACCTCTTATTAGGTTGCTCGAATAGGACTTATGAAAATTCTAGAAATGAGCTACCTAAATAACTTAATAATCAGGGTGTTGAATATTATGGTCCTAGACGGTGACATTTTTAATACCTGGCCAGGGTAAGAGCATTCTTATCATCTCATGTTGAAAAAGGAACAGAGGAATTGGAATATATATAAAACTTCTGCAAGTACCACCACGACAGCTATTTCTTGTTAATGGAAAATCAGCTTTTGAAAAGCAACTGTAATACTCAAGAAATGTTTTGGAATCAGCCCTACAATTCTATAATTTGTACAAGGCCATTATCATTCGAGTTCCCACCAGTCAAACCGGAACAATCTTCGCCATTACAGTACGAGCCTCCTCCACCTCCGGCTTGATTCCAACTGGTACCACTACCTCCCCCAGAGTAACCACCACCTCCGCCTGATGCACCATTATCCTCTGATCCACCTCCTCCACCACCAAACCCACCAACTGCTCCTGGTGCAGGGCCCCCGTTATTACCACTATTCATATCTCCGGCTTGACCTCCAATCCAGCCTTCAGCACGTGATCCACCTCTTTCCCCATGGGAGGTGCCTAGTCGGGCACAACCTTGACCAAACCAACCGGCACCCACTCCTCCATGGTAGTTACTGCCGTTACTGTTGCATTCACCTGGCTGTCCACCTGTGCCTCCATTTCGAACTTGTGAGGATTCTTTCCCCACACTACTGGTGCCATTTGAACCAGCCTGACCATCCACACCATTATATCCACCAGACGCACCCCCTCCTCCTCCGGCAGCCAGCAACAAAACATTATCTGCAGTATAAACAAAACTTCCTCCCCCTCCTCCAGTGCCAGCATTGTCTTCCACGGACACTCCTAGTTGAGCTGCTGTCTTTTTAGTGCTATTTCCACCTTTTACTTCCACCGAATCCCCTCCTCTTTGTCCCACCACAATATTTAACACTGTTCCATTGTTCAGTCTGAACTTGCCTTCTATAAACGCTCCCTTTCCACCATAATATGTTCCTGGAAGGTATCCATAGTCGTATGAATGTGTTCCTCCCCGAGCTCCCCAGGCTTTGATGAGATAGCGAGTGGTCCGTGGAACAGTGAAGGTCTGTATGGTGCCGAAGCGTCCCCTTCTCCCATCGGTTTTGAGATTCAAAGTACCTTTAAAAAGAAAAAAGTATTTACGCCTGAAATGTGCTATTTAGTAACGGGCTTCTGGTTATGAACATGATATCTGTGAGATTTTAGAGGAAAATGTGCACAAAAAGTGTGAATTGAAATTGAAGCGTTGAAAATAACAAGTTAGTCTGGCTGTGTTAAAAATCCAAATATCCTTACGGTAACAGGTTGTTGCATTGCCAAGAAATCCAGGTCTGCAGGAACAGCGATAAGAGCCCACAGTGTTCTCACAATCGGCATTGATTGGACAAAATGATGGTGAAGCGCTGCATTCGTCAAGATCTGTTAAGAAAGGAAAGCCAAGTTACTTCTTCTTCTTCCTTCTATGCAAATTCTGTGGCCCTTATCTTTTTCCCCAGTATTTTATCACCTTCAATTGGACAATCAGCCGAGAGAGCTACACACTTAATAAACGCTTTTGAGAATAGGGTCAACACTTGGAAAATAAAGTGTAAAATGTCTAGGGTTGATTATGGAAGCCCCGACTCATCGCTGATGTGCAAAGTAAACTCTTTGCAGCAAGATAGAATTAAAGAATATCGAATCGAAAGAAAGCAGTACGAAGATTTCATCACATTTGTACCGAACTTTTGCATTTAAATGAAGAATAAATTGTTCACGCGAAGCAATTTCAGATCTTATAAAGTAATAGTTGAAGAAAGCTCAGCGAAACAACACCTTGCAACGACATTGCTTAATGATTAATGTACGTTTTTGATCAAATTTCTTCCCACCTTTGCAGCTACGTCCATTTCCAGAAAACCCAGCTCTGCAAGAGCAGCGATACGATCCCAGAGTGTTTTTGCAGTCAGCGTTCACATCGCAAACGCTAACTGAGGCATTACATTCGTCAGAATCTGTTAATGAAAATCCAAATCGTTTAGAGCGACAATATACATTGATAATGAAGGACAATTTTAAGCGAATTATTGTTCAGATCCACTTTTATCAAGTTAGTCACAGTTGATTAAAAAAACCCAAGGGTGTGATTTTCAAACAGCTTTATCGAGCAGGCTCTGCAAGAGTTTCTATGTAGATCATTCCAATAACATATTGAATCGTTGCTTGGTGTTGGAAATTAAAGCGAACAGTGCATTCACCTTACTTAGTAGGATGCGAACGAGTCAAGATTTATTAAATCCTACGTTGAATAACTTAGATTCCATGAATATGCAATTCTTGCTGTCATCTAGTGCCGTACATGATTGAGATATAAAAAAAAACAACTAAGATAAAAGATAAGATTAATAAAAAAAGATCCGCCATGTTTGGAAATGCGCAGGCGTTTATTTGTGGGTGATGCGACTTTATTTTCAGTTGATTTTAGTTTTCTGCTGTTAGATTAAGAGTCAGCCATCTGCTCTGGAAGGGCTGACAGAAAAGCTCCTTACAGCTTCATAACTAGTTTCCAAGGAAAAAATCTTATACGATCAAGAAAAATTCTAAATTTTCTTTGAAATAGTAACAATCTTTTCCAAGTGTTCCCTCCAACAAATGATCAGACTTACGACCAACAACAAAAAAGGGTTGCACCTGAGAGAAAAGCTGACCATTAGCTTTTATGCGAGGGACATACTTTTTAGTGCATGTCCATTCTGTTTTACTGTCCTACTCTACCTTCGGTTTTCATGTCACAATGAGCCAACACAGGAGTGTCAGGTTTGATGAAATTCAGCCAGTATTTTCCGCTGACCGCTTGTCCACCTTCACTCGCCTTGATCTCCTTGCACGAGTCGGCAGACAGCTCTGGAATGGCACCGAGAATAGCTAGAAAAATTAGAAAATGAGAAAGTGAAGAAAAAACGCGATATCTCCCTCTCTAAAACAGTTGGCCAAATCATTTTGCCTTAATGCTCACCTCTCTTCATATCTCGTCTGAAGTAATATCTCTCAGTGTTGGGTACAAAATCTTCAGGCCTGGCTTCCTTTGTGCGGTTACTCAGCTCACACTTGTCTTGTGTGAACACATAGTTAAAGCTTTGGCATCTGACGTCACGATAACTCTCCCGCAAACACACATCACTGAATGCAGCTCCAGTGATTGTTTTAAGAATGTGTTTTTGAAGCATCTTACCAAAAATGGAGACTTCACGTGTATCACAGTGGTACTGAGCAACAACTGAGCGAGACAATACCAACATGAAGAGGAAAACTGGTAAATGAAAGAACTCTTGGACTCCCATTGTAGTTATATAATTTCACCTGAAATGAAATCATAAAGTTTGACAGCATAGTGATACAAATTTGAGTGTACCCACGGAAAAACGGGGAATACGATAACTGCAGAGGCACTTATTGTTTGGCTGTTTTCCAAGCGGTACGAAATATCGCAGACACGCATGTCGAGCGATGTGTCATGCATATGACAAATTTAAAACTTGGTGTAAGAAAGCAAGCGTGAGATATGGCGCTAGTCGATAAGACACGGAAACTAAAACAGTCCAACTGCGCGTTCGTTTATGGTTTAATCAAAGGTTTTACTAATTTTATCCAATAAGAAGTCAAAGCTTTTTGAATGCAATTCCTCAGAGGCAGAAACAGTTTTTACCAGGTACAGCGAACGGTCGTAGTCCCTGTGTTATGAAGTAACAGAATCCTTTAACAGTTGGCACACAGTTCGCTGCCCCTGACAACGCGTATTAAAAATTTCACAAAATGATATCTTTGGTTTAGCTCTGTCCTATCATGATGATAACAGAAGCTACTTCTCCTATGCTATGAAGTTGCCTGAGTGTCTTCCTTCACTTTTCAAAATCGACAAAGAGACATTTGGAAACAAATTGACTTCCAATGGAATTTGACTTGTATTGAAAGAGGAAGTTCACAGACCACAACATGCTTAAATTAAAAAAAACTATGAAACACGATGCTCTTTTTAAAACTTCTTTTAATACCACCTGCAGACTTTCTTTAAAAACATTTTGGCTGAGATTCACGCAGAATTTCTGTTTTCTTTGAAACTCGATGCAAGCAAATGGCAACGAAACTCTTAGTTTTATCTAAAAAAAAAAACTTTTTTTGAATTCTTTGGCTTTCCAAAATTCGTTTCCTATTATCGTTTGTTTGACGCTGTTACAATATTGTTCTTGTTACGAATAGGTCAGAACTGTAAATATGTGGCCGTCCACAGAAAAACACTGGAATATGGTAATTGCAGAGGCACTTATTGTTTGGCTATTTTTCAAGTAGTATGGCATATCGCAGACACGCATGACGAGCGATATGAAATACATGCCACAAATTCAAAGCTTAACGTAAAAAAGCAAGAGTGAGATATGGCACAATTCGAAAAGACACGGATGCTAAAACAATCCCATTGCACGTACGTCTAAAGCTTTATCAAAAGTTTCACTTATTTTTTCCCAATAAGAAGTTGTCAAAGCTTTTTAAATGCAATTCCTCAAAGGCAGAAACAGTTTTTTACTAAGTACAGCGAACGGCCGTCGTCTCGATGCATGCAAAAAAAGACATTTAAATATAAAGTAACAGACTCCTTTAAGACCCATTCCCTAACGTATTAGCGGCTCATTCTGCTGATTCAAACATTCACGCTATTCTTTCAAAATGATATCTTTGGTTTAGCTATATCCTATCATGATGATAACAGAACCATAGTACTTCTCCTATGCTATGAACTTGCCTGAGTGAGTATCGCAGTCTTCCTTCACTTTTCAAAATCGATAAAGAGACCTATGGAAGCAAATTGACTTTAAATTGAACTTGACTTGTATTGAGAGAGGAACTATGAAACACGATGCTCTTTTTGAAACTTAATTGAAAGCCACCTGCAGACCTCCTTTGAAAACATTTTGGCTGAGATCCACGCAGAATTTCCGTTTTCTTGGAAATTCAGAATACGACATCGTTGTTATAATGTCAGGAAATGGTAACGAAACTCTTCGTTTTATCTAATAAAAACATTTTTTCAGAATTCTTTGGCTTTTCAAAACTCATTTCTTATTATCGTTCGTTTGACGCAGCTATAATATTGTTCTTGTTAGGAATAGGGCAGAACTGTGAACGTGTTTTTCGCTAGATGATGACATTAAGGCTGAATGCATTTTGGTCCTTACGTCATGAACGAAAGCTAAATAATTTCCCGTCCAACCCGACCTAAAAAGTATTTTATAGTATGATTGCTGCTCTTTCTCTTGATTCATCATACTTGTTTATGCGCTATTGACCTCCTATGTTCATTTTTATATCAAAATGTGAGACTTCAAATAAGATTCTGTCTCAAAATTTGGATCTGTTTTTTTCACTTTGACAAGATGCACTTCTTTGCAATCACTTTTGTTGAGAGTTCTGTCTTTATCGTAAAGATTTTTTTTCTTGTTCTTCAGTGCAGTCTCTGCTGAGACCTAAAAACCATGGCTGATCTCAGAAAGGAGCGAATTTAAGAGATAAGTGAAGTTTTCATCATTATAGTCCAACATTATCAAACCAGCGGGTGCCGGTGAAGCTTATTAGCATCCTAATTAGAGTTGAAATTTTGAGAGCATAGTGACACAAATATGTGACCGTCTACAGAAAAATAGGGAAGACGATAACTGCAAAGCCACTTAATGTTTGGCTTTGTTCCAAGTAGTATGACATATCGCACATACATGATCAGCGATATCCCACGCATACGACAAAGTTAAAGCTTTTTGTGAGAAGGCACGCATGAGATATGGCACGGGTCGATCAGACACGAAAATAGGAGTGTAAAAGCTTCTTAAATGCAATTCCTTAACGGCAGAAACAGTTTTTACTAAGTACAAAGAACGGTCGTCGTCCCAATACATGCAAACTGGAAATAGACATCTAAATGATAAAGTAACTGAATTCTTTATGACCCATTCCCTAATGTATTAGCAGATCTTTCTTCTGATCCAAACATTCACGCTATACTTTTAAAATGGCGCACAGTTCGCCGCCCCTGACAACGCTTATTGAAATTTACCAGAATGATATTGTTAGTTTAGCTCTATGCTATCATGATGACAACAGAACCATAAGATACTTATCCTATGCTGTGAACTTGCCTGAGTGAGTATAGCAGTCTTCCTTTCCTTTTCAAGATCGAAAAACTGGTCGTTGGGAGAGAAATAATTTGAAACTTAGCCTGCGTTGAAATTGGAACTTTATAAAGGCCAGAACGTGCGTAAGTGGTGTCACTATGAAACAGGATGCTTTATCTTTAAAGTTTTAATGCCACCAGCTGACTTTCTGGGACCTATTTTGGCCGAAAGTCAAAACATGATATCGTTGTTATAATGTAAATAAACGGCAGCGAAACTCTTAGTTATATATTCTGAGAAAATATCTCGGAAAACTCGGACTTTCAAAACTCATCTTTCATTATGATACATGTTTTGGTTTTCTTTTTTATTCTTACTCTTCAGTGATGGGACCTAAAAATCATGGCTCGTGACAAAACGGAGCGTGTTCAAGAGTAAAGTCAAGCGTGAGCCAGTGTATAGTCCAACATTATTAAACTAGCAGGTGCAAAACTTCTCTCGTATGAATAATTTAACAAAAGGAGGTTCTGACATCAGCGAATCATGTTTTGAAAGAAATATCGGGCACGAGAGCTTCACTTTTTCATGACAGAGCCGTGAGTTAAATGAGGCTTAAAGTATTTAGTTCAGTAATACATTGCTAAACTGGCATCTTGAAGTATATCCCTTGAGATAATTTGACTTGGCTTCCTGAAGAAAGCCTTTGTGGTCAGCTGCATAACAAAGGACAAACTAATTAAAAACCATCCAAGATGAGGCCATAGTTTCGACTTCTCGCAGTCTGCTTGTGATACATATTAAATAAAATTAATCTTTTAGAAAGGACCTTAGTACTCACTCAAGAGCGTTCCTCATAACTTGCAACTTCCGGTAATTATCACTTTTTCTGTTGTGTGAGTCGAGTTTGAGTCAGCTGAATCAAACGCAAACTGCTGCCTAACTTTCAGTGGTGATAGGCAAGTCCAAAATATCTGTATGACTGCAATAAAACTGCAAGGCTTGTGAGAACTCTCCTCTCAGAAAGATATCCAAGCCTAGTCACCTGGTTATGTTTTGAGGCACGACCAGCCGTTTACTTCTGGCATATGATGTGGGAAGTTGACTTTCATGCAAATTAATGATGGGGTAAGTTTCTATAGAAACTGTTGTGCTTCGTCGGTAGGAGATGTAACATGGTAATTTAATATAATCAACTGAGTTGATAACGTAAATTGGCGACCGTCAAGAGTTTAAAGGCTTTAAAGGCTGATGTTCCGAGCGTTAGCCCTTCGTCAAGAGCTTCGTTAGCAATTCGTCAGAGCGATTCCTATCACGTCAGCCTTAAGGTCAACGATCAAAGAACACAGCTGTAGGCATATCCAGTGTACCTTATGAAGAAGGATTGCAGCATACACGATCGATTCAAATCGTATACAACTGTGTTCATCACGATTAATAACTGCCACCTATTTACAACAAATTTGTTACGTTTAAACACGCGCATAATAGTTCACAATAATTTTCCAACTTGCTGTTTCCTACTTTATTTGCATGTAGGTTGTTAAAAATAGTAGCTAAAAGCTGATGTGGACCTACCAACTAATATCTATTAATTAAGTAA
The DNA here is from genome assembly GCA_942486045.1 of Pocillopora meandrina. Classification (NCBI taxonomy): domain Eukaryota; kingdom Metazoa; phylum Cnidaria; class Anthozoa; order Scleractinia; family Pocilloporidae; genus Pocillopora; species Pocillopora meandrina. The sequence continues at coordinate 43,313 of CALNXJ010000166.1, read as the reverse complement.
AAGATAACATTTATAAACTAAATAAGCTATTTAAAATATAGTATACAAAGTAAGGAAAAAACAGAAGTTTCCATGAATATAGTTTGCAGTGTCTTTGTTTGTTCCCTGACAATGTTATTGACCGCCTGTTTTAGACTACCCCAGGATTTTTCAAGATGTGTTGGGAAATATTCTAGATTAAAGGGAAGCAAACATATTGTAACAAATATCGAGGAAGTTCAAATATCTTGCCAGGAAGAAAATCTAAAAACTGCGCCATCGATGTTTATTTCTTGTTGTTGTTTAAATGTAAACGTAGCGAGTTTTCTTCATTACAGACAGGTAGCTCGTTGTTTTTGTGCTTTTTTCTGAGACATACCATTCAAAATTTGGAAGAAATTTTGGAGTTGAAATTAGACACACTGCTAGCTTTCTCTCCGTGTATCCATACTATGATAAAGTACACTGTTTCAACCAGACAGAGCACATGTTTTATCCAAACTTTGAGGAATGGAGGACTTTTTTCCGTATTAACATAGCCTTATCTAAATACAAAGCCGGCTAAAAAAAACTCATGACAAATCTCCCATCCCTCCCCCCGATCAAGTTATGGCTGAAAAGTCTAGGATATAGAATTTTCTAACATTGTTTACGTACTCCCACCCAAACAAACTAATCAACCTGATTGATGGAGAAAAAATTGTGTGAAAAAAAAAGGTTTTCAACGACCGCTAAGGGCCAAGCTAGTTCGATGGTTCATTACGTCATTCCAGAATCACTTGAATATACTAAATTTTAATTATCTCTATATCCTTTAGGGGCTAATTGTCGGAGGAGAGGGGGTTGCAGGATTTTGGGGGATCCCATGGATTACAAGAGGAACAGAGAGGGTCAGTCGTCTCCAACAAAGTGTATCGAGGGGACTATAAAAAAATGGACTGCCAATAAAAAGCGGGGGGGTTAGTCATAACAATATCTCAGACCTTGGTGGGGAGATCAGTTCATCGTGACACAACCAAAATAATCAAAATAAGAGAAAGAAATTAGCCGTTAGTCGTAAAGTGATGAAAATTCTAACCGTAAAATAGCCGTAAAAGCCATCACCCTGCTGAGACTAGCCCGATTGGGCTCGTGAAATGCTGCCTTATAATAGTGAAAGTTACAGTTTTCGCTACCTTAATAAACTCATTTTGAATCAAACTTTTGAATCAAACTTTTGAATCAAACTTTTGAATCAAACTTTTGAATCAAACTTTTCGCAGAAAATTGATCTCTTTTTAATTAACCTCCTAATCAGGGCGCACCTAATTTCCCAAGGAGGTCTCAAAGTAACCTTGTGCCCAAAAATTGCTTCCATAAGTCGTGGCACATCATTTTCTATCAGTAGCGTCATAAACTCATCGGGACGATGGAAGAGAATGAAAAGAGTTTGATTTAAACGGGAGGTTCGTCGAATTGGCCCTCACTATAACTTACGTAAAGTTTCGTTATCGAACACCACACTGACCACGTTCAACACAGTATGTCCAGAGCGGTTTTTTTGTTTATGTTCTGTTATCGTTTTATTTTTTTTTTCTTATGTGTGTGTGTGCTGCGAAAAAGACTCCTTTTTCAATTTATTTCATGCTTCTTCGCGGTTACAACTGTAAAAAAGGTTTGCGATGACACAAATAATGTCTGCTTTTGGCTGAGTTTATCGGAAAACAGTTAATAAAATTTAGTTTCAGAAAGTTGAATCGACAGATTCTCAGATCTAGTATCTAAGCTGGACAATATACATATATAGAAATAAACAACGCGTACACAACTCTACGATGTCCAATTCTAAATTTTATAACCATCTTCTTTCCTGCTCTATGTATGCAGCAGATAAGGAATTTTTTAAACGTTGGGATATATTAAAATTATAGAAAGTTATTGCTCATCTTGGGTAACTTTCTGAATGCTTGAATGAACACATACTGAAACAATTCATTTACAAACAACCACACTTAAGGGACTTACCATTCTTTATCACTTGTGTTGGGAGGGGCGGGGGTGAGGGGCTTTGCTGGAGTCAAAATAAAAAAAAATTAAATTTACCTGATACCCCTCCGTGCAGTTCTCTTCATTTTTTATGATCCCCGCCCCTCCGCTCTCATTTCCAGTTCATTGATATTCAATTCTCTATGGTCTTCTTCCGTCATGCTCTATTGGCAACGACTGATTCCCTTCCGTCCCCCTGAGAAACCTTGTGATCCTCCATAATTCTCCACCTACCAGGCTATAAATAATGACAAGTCCCCGGCTTAGGTAATGTTACTTCTTCTTCTTCATTTTTAAAATCTACTATTATTATTACTATTATTTGTGACCAATCACAACAAGCTTACTATCTGATAAAGCTAAGGTAAGATGCAGATAAATCGCGGTTAAAACCTTTGAAAAGACGACTCAAGCAATTGATAACTTTCTGAACCAGCATCGATTTAGTCTGTGCTGCAGTAGCGGAGGTAACATTTGGGTGTGCTTGCTATGTAGTAAACGTAGTAACCGCCGCAGTTTGTCACTTTGACGGAACTTGACCAGTTGCAGCAGTTTGATTTCCAGTGGAAGCAAACTGTCCTGGTGACCTGACCATCAGCCACTGTGGGATGTGTACTATTTGGTGTTTCGGTGGACATGAAGAAGGTATTCTTGTACCTGCTGCTCCTTCAGAACGATACCAACCATGAATACCCCTGTCACAAACCGTGTTTTGATTGCCATAGGTTATCTTTCTGTCGGCCCCGCTCAGACTTTGATAGTTTTGACATTCTAAAATGGACAGAGTAGAAAATGGAAACAAATCAGGTAAAACCCTTGGTATTTGATTTAAAATAAAATATATGACTTTTGCACTATTTATTAATATAGTTAAGAGATTAAAATCTCCTGGTGTAGTAATCTAACGTTTTCGACTCTGGGAAAAAAAAAACTTGATAAAAACGCAGCCAATATCCAGCCATCATGACAAAACAAATAGTTTAACGGCCGAATAATCACATCAAAGATTTACAACATGAATTCAATTTAAGTAGTCATGTTTTTCCTTGTTTTGACTTTCTCCGTTTACTCAAGATCTTCGGCCTTACATCCATAGGAAATATTGCATGTCAAGCAAGGCTGGTTCGAGAATGATTAGTTTGTTCTATTCAGACAAATTTAATTTTCAAGCAATTTTCGTTATAATGTCTGACATTCACACATTCTTCATTACTACTATCTGTTAAAGTGATGGAAGTTTACCTCTGCACTTGACGGCTCGGTAAATATCCACCACAACTCTCCTCCTCAATGGATAATTGTTAATTACTTTGGATTTCCGCTTTTTTGAAATCCAAATATATGACATATTAACAATCCTTGAGCGCAAAAAAAAAAGCAAAATAAAATACGTTGCTAGTTGATTGATTACTATCTGAGTAATAAGTTTATTACTCCCTGTTATTTGTATCTACCTCAAGCTGGATGCCTGCGTAAAGCATAGTTACAAGAACAGAAATTTTGGGAGACCTGACTCGACTTTGTACCTGACGGGAGAGGAATGCAAGATCTTCCATCCCCTATGTAGGGCAGGTTACATGAGCACTTGAACGACCCTAAAGTGTTGGTACATGAAGCTGACTTGTGGCAATTGTGAACATCGCTGGAACATTCATCACTATCTGTTAATATAGATTACAAATTACACATACAATATAGGACAGGAATGATAAGTGCAACGCCAGAAATGTTGCAGGTCACATACATGAGTCAATTTCATGCTTTTTTCCCGTATGGATGATAATCGTTTTAAATGGTAACAGTCATAAAACACGCACATTTGTTTGCTAAAGCCGCATGTTCATATGCCAGTTTGGTCTGGGTGCTTCTAAATAAATTATTTGCTAAAGTTGCATGCTCAAGCTGTGATGAAAAGAGTGGCCCTCAGTCGTTTTTGTACAGGCCCTGCTGTGCTTGGTCCGTAATGTCGTGACCTCGGGCCAATTTTACCCAATACGACCCTCAGGCACGGTTAACACGAACTTAGTAAGAATTACCTCGGATATTATTAGGATATTTTGCTGCGAAAAAGTTGGCCAATCACATTTTGACGGGCTATATAATTCAATTCGAAACCAATTTCTCTTTGGCGTGCGTCTTGATATTGAGCAACTTCTGTCTCGGAAACTTTAGGTAAAATAATGTTGTTTAGTTTGACTTAAAAAAAATAGACACGCCTAGCATGCAAGGTTCATTTTTTGGTTGGGTGGGTTGACATGGGACAGTTTGTGTACCTAATGTTTTCATTTTTGTCACCGAAAAGAGCCCAACTTTCAAAAGACAAAAATATCGCGGAAAGACAGAAAAAAACCTAATTTATCTGAACTCACACACATATTATGTGATCTACTGTCCCTATTGTCCGATTACTTCTAAGTTAAAATGAAACGCATCGGTGCCACGCTTCCTGTTGTCTCCTTCGCAGCCATTGTTTGGTCTTGTCACACAACGCCCTCTATTTCCCGTTTGAGAGAGAGCACGTCGCGTGACGAGACCAAAAAAAAGGTGGCTAAAGAGACTACGCTTATTGCCGGTCCTCCGACAGAGAGAAAATCAAAATTGTTTGTCTACAGTTAGTTACCTCAAAATTACAATTCCGCGTAATTTTACTACGAAAAGCAAACTCAAACTTCGTTGTACCTCTAATAGACCCTGACCAAAGACATTCTGCGATCTCGAACAGGTGAAGATACATTGAACAAGAGAAGGCATGATATTTCAAAGGAGGCTCCTTGATTTGTTTTTTGCCTATCTGGACTTTGCCCGCTGTGTGTGAGATGCGTGATAAAATGCAGGTTGTTTTACAAGGAATTAACACGCGAAAAAAAAAGAGAAATGCGTGGAAAACTCATTATCAGTAGCATTTAGTTCCACATGAATGTTTTTCAGTGGGGTTGGACAATGCAGCTAGAATACGTTATAAAATGCAAGTCGTTTACTAGAAAATGACACGCAATATAGTGGAGTCCAATGTGGCAAAATGGAATTTGATTGGTGGAATACAATTCAAGCACGTGAAAAATTGCCTAATGTTCATGCAGGGCAATGATTTGGTATGTTCTGATTAAACTTTGATTTAAACATGATACGTGATGGAATGTAAGTCTTTTGACGTATGCGTTGTGAGTAAAGGAGCGGAAAAGATAGATAAAGTTAGCAAATGTATACTGTATACACAGAGGGAAACGTGAAGCAACTGATGGTGCTCAAGTCGACTCAAAGCGCACACGCATAACTCAACAGTGGAGGATCGTAAACGCGATATTTTCAATTTTCAATTAAAGTCCAGTGTTTACGTGGCAATTTCGCTTCCGCATGACCAAAAAATGAAGAATCGCCGCGGTCCAGCGCAAAAATTTTGACATACAAAAAGTCAGTCGAAAAACAAATTAAAATAATTTGTACGATCGAGTAAAAGCTCTATCAGAAGGTAACGGACGGCTAAAAGGTATTTTTTTCGAACTACCATCTAAATGCCTCGGGTAACACATTGAAACAGATACGAGGTGTCTCGAATGCCTTTTTGTGCCTTTTTTCGCCGGGGAAAGAGTCCTTAATGCAGCTTCGCTGGTCATCCGCCGCAAACACTTCGATTTTGATCATGTGACCTAGCGTCACACGTGTGTACATTAAGCAAAGTAAATATGGCGGATAGCGCTTCGAGTGAAAGCAGTTCTATTTCGGGGTCTGATAATTAGGATTATGAGGCCTCGATGGAAGGTTAACATAATAAAAGAGTTTATAAACCTTTTGGTGAAATCCGGCCCTCGCGATTTGAATCGCCAGGACGAAACTAAAATAGTGCGCGAGAGTCAGAAGAGGATCACGAGCCTGTGCGCCGCGGCCGCCTTAATCAAGAAAGCGAGAATGGTGAGTAGATTTACGCTTGTAAAAAAAATTATCTGAAAATCAGAGCCTATTAAAATGTAGGATCGATCAAGAAAAAAAAACCAAATGTGCAGACTCTTGAATACCGTGGGGGACGAAGTGTTCTTATGCTACACGCACGCACCTTGTGAAGCTAAGGTTTCAGTGACTGAAAATATAGACATACACGCTTGTGGAGCTGAATTGGATGGATTATGCACGTTTCCACGCAATTGAATTGGTTTTAAGTTTTCTTGTGTTGAATTTGGCGAACGATTAAAGATTTGTCGGCTTTTACTTTAAAACATGATGCAGCACAAAATAGCATTCGGTTTTCGTTTTCTTTGTTTTACATTCTGTTGTTTTCCGTCCATATTGTTAATGTCAACGCGGCTAAGAGTGGATACAGTTTTGTCTAACTTGAGCATGAACAAATATATATAAATATATATGTATTTTTTTTCTTTTTAAAGTTCAGGTCGTAATATGAGAAACATTACGTGCTCGTTATTTCCGTAGGACGAATTCGTCGCTGTGTTGGTTCCTTTTTTTACCAAAGCACTGCCTTTTAAACGGTGGAGGCGAGGAAGTCCCCTGACTTGCTTTAATGTTTTCCTCTCTCAGGCTGTCGGCTTGTTTTATTTACGATATACGAGTGTGAGTAATTTACTGTACACTCAGCTGACAGTGATACATTTTTGAAACGAGTAACCTTTCAGATAGGATTGGTTTTATCATGTTTGCCGTCGCAAATGAGAAACAACGCTTGAGTGTGGCATTCTTGACAGGGCATTTCTTGCAACATCCGTTTACAGCATGTTTCTGTTATTATACACTTCCATTGAAAGTTAAATAAACTTGGGCACACGAATGTGCTATAGTTGTTGTAATCATTCCTGGAGAACTCTCAGCTAGAGACGAAACACGTCGAAAGAAATAAACAAAAAGTTACAACAGCAAGAAGTATTCCTTTGTGTTGCTCACTAGTCTCCGTTAAAAAAGGATAATTCTTGTACATATCCGGAACGTGGAAGAGGAGTTTCGTTCACGAAACCAGATGACCAGATGACGACCTCCTTTGATACGCGACAACACTTTGCGCTTAGTCACGCTCACCCCAGAACCGATGGGCCTGAGGCCACAGTGATATACATCGGACAAAATCGAAAGTCAAATACTTTTCGGCATGGATTGAAAAATATTTATTTACGTATGGGACTCGATAATGGTTACGAGGAAAAAAATATGGGAATATATTTTTTTTACAGCTGTTTGGAATGACGTGCAAATTACTTGTAGCTCTGAATAAAGACACGATCCGTCGCGTATCGATTATTCAACCTTCATTACTTCCTTTCTCACTTCGTCTTTCATAGTCTCTAATTGGTGGCCTATATAAGAATGGATCAAATCTTATTTTTTTTTCGCTCGAAAATTTCGGCAGCAGTCAGACAGCGAGGGCGAAGTTGTTACTTTTAGGTCTTGACGCTTAGGTCAGGACGCTTTTCACTACCTTACACACACACGTGTGACGTATCATATCACTTGACCTGAATCGGAACGTTTTCAAAGTGGCCGTCGATTAAGCGTCAAAAACAATTTGTAAAAAATGTGGTTTTGCACAATATATCGTTCATTTGCTCATTCAGGATTTTTTAACCTAAGAGGACTGTATTCGGACAGAAAAAGTGGAAAATTTTCGGCTCCCTGGGTAATAACACTCTGCCTCCCACCCCTCCCTCAGTACTGATAGACTGCATCCCACCCCTCCCTGGGTACTAATGGTGTACATTCCCCCTATAAAATGGTCCAAAAATGGTCCAAAAATAGTCCAGTCCATATTTTACACCATGCCAGTTGTAATGGTTTTGGCTGTAAAACTCAAGGCGCAGGATGGTTTCAGACAAACCCTTCAGTGCAGTATACTCATTGTAATCGTAGGAGTTTAGCAGTCTTTTGTTTATGAGATAATTTGGATTTAGATTTTGCACAGAGAACAAAAACTTTCGTCATCATTTAGTGATATCGATCAAGCCACTGATTCTTAGTTGACGCGACAGAGAAAGCGAAAGTTAATCAAGGCGGTGGAAAGAAATTGAACACAGTGCGAAAAAGACAACAGGTATAGGAATGAATGAATGAATGAAAAGATGCCATTAATCCGGGCAAAAATTGTAAGGGAAGCTGCAGAGTAATAGTGTTTTGCAAGACGAGGGAAAAAATCATTGTTCCTGATTGAGAATGCCAGGTGGACCCCTGATCCCCAGACAAACCTGTCAAATAACGTTACTCTTAGATCTCGTTATGCCCTCTTCGGCATAATTAAATCGTCCCATAAAAAAACAACCAGGCCCTGTCGATTGAAGTTTTTTCAGTGCGTTACCGCCCTTAGGGAGCAGACAACAGCAACAGTGAACTTTTTTTCTGATACATGATATTATGCCTTTAAGGATTTTACCTCGGCAGTTGTGCCCATCTCCAGTGAAACCAGGCCTACAAGAGCAGATGAATGATCCTGCGGTGTTTGCATAAGTGGCTTTCCCCTTGCTACATTTGTGAGTATTCTCAGAGCACTCATTGATGTCTGAAATGAGATCAACATATACCGTACTGCCATGATCGTCTTCGCTAATGTTGAGGCAGAATGTGGAAGGGGGGGAAGACAATATAAAACTTTGAAATAACAGTAGGAATTGAGAGCTGAAAATTTTCACCCAAAAAAGAACACAGAAAAGACGGTAATGACATGGTGATCCATTGTCAGCTAAAGAAAATAATTCAAGTAAAATTAAAATTGGGACTACCAATAGCATGTGTCCACCACGGAAAGCGAAATCAAATAAATACGCCACGTCTGATACTATATGAACTGGAAGGTCTGTTCAAAAAGGAAATCGCCTTTGGTGCAAGTAGCTGTGTGGGTTTCACTTGTTGAAACGGAAAAAAAACTTGCACTGATTAATTTGTATTACCTGTACATTTGTGTCCATCCCCAGCGAATCCGGGATTGCAAGAGCGAGTAAACGATCCTTCGGTATTTGTACAAGTTGCGTTCCCCTTGCTACAGTTGCGTGTATTTTCAAAGCACTCATCAATGTCTGAAATGAGATCAACACACCATGACGTCGTGATCGTCTTTGTTTATATTGGTGGGGCGGGGGGGGGAAATCCTTTGGGCTGGTTTATTACCGTAAAGACAAGAACACCAGGCCTTTGTTTGACTCGCTTTTGAGATGGGGAAACATTTATAGTGGCCCGAAGAAATTCCAATACCTGTGCAATTTTGTCCATCCCCACTGAATTCAGGTTTACAAACACGCTTGAAAGATCCCTCTGAACTTTCACAAGTAGCATTATTATTGCTACAGTTACAGGTAATGGTGGCATATTATTCGATGTCTGAATTACAGAATGACAATGAGTAAAGATACAGATTAAAGGTATCTCGTCATTTCTTCAAATGGTGTTGTCCTTGTTTCATTTATTCCAGCATATTCGAGAATGGAAAGAGAGGGCGATTCGGGGGAGAAAGGCTTTCATAGATATTATAAAAAAATACAACATTGCGAGCTCATCCATTTTTGATGGTATAGGAAAATTAAGGGAGGGAGAATTTCAGATACCCTGCCTTTGTCGGTTTCTCCTGATATGCTAAACCATCGTGCCATAAACTAATTCAGTAAGCATATTTCTAAACCTTCAATTACATCATTCAATCGTCTTGCAACATTCCCCGGACTGCTGCTAGGCGCCTTAAGAGAGCATATAACGATAAGGAGGAACTTCATTTGCTAAATGAGACAAGCTGTGGAAGATCTTACCATGGCAGATGTATCCATCTCCAGTAAATCCAGGATTACAAGAACAGTTGTGTATATCGTCAGCACATTCATCAATGTCTGAAATGCAATCGACAGAGCATACTTGTGATCATGATCACGAATACTAAAGGTGATGGAAAAAAGGGGGAAAGAGAAATCCAGGTCACCATACATATTGACTCTGTTTTGGCTACTTTTGAAAGCTTTTGGCGCTTACACGACAGGGCATCATGCACTGAGATCTGTTCAGTACCCGTGAAATTGTGTCCATCACCGCTAAATTCTGGTTTACAATGCACCTGAATGATCCCCTTGTATTTTTTTTACAAGTGGCAGTTAAATAGCTGCAGAGGCGGCTATTTTGAGAACACTCGTCAATTTTTGAAATTAAATAAGCTGTCCATGTCAGTTATAACGATAAAATACAACAACTTAAAGGCATTAGCATTCTCGTTAAAATTGTGGGAATTTAGAGCACACTCATCGATGTCTGAAATAAAATCAATAGATCGTACCCATGATCGTTATCATCACCACCAAGGAGGGGAGAGTGGGGCAGAGGGCTAATGGGCTGAGCAAAACCGACTTTATTGCGTGTTATTCCAGTTCTACAGGAAGAAAAATATGTGATTATCAAATGACAAATCATATGATTAGCTGGATGATAACTTAGATGTGATAATCGGAGTACATTATGATTATGATTATAAAACGTGTGTTTTTACCAGAGGTCAATAAGGACGAAGCACTCCGCTCTAAGTAATGTTCATTACCTTTGCAATTATGTATATCACTGCTGAATCCATGTTCACAAATGCACTTGAATGATCCTTCGGTATTTAAGCATATGACGTTTTCATTGCTGCACTTGTGGGTATTTGTTTCACACTCGTTGATGTCTAAAATATAATCAATAGACCTCTGGTCAAGATACTGAAAAACAGAGGTTGCGGAAAGGTGAGGAAGTAGATATGATGTGTTATGCTATTTGTCAGCATTGGCGAGTGAAGAAGCAAGTGAGCAATAAAATGAGGGGCTGCCGAGAGGAAAAATTTTCGCCCACTTTTTCCGGCACTGAATGCCTAGCCTGGGGTGAGTCTGAGCAACTTCAAAGAGACGGGATAGTCTTTGAAATAAAGAAAGAGGCATCCAAAACGTAAGGAAGGTGGCTTGAATTCTTTGCTGTTCATCGTAAACAAGACGCTTAACTAAAGTTGAGAAAAAGAGCATGAAAATTGGACTTGTGCTCCCATCCTTCTTTTCACCCACTATGGGTCATATTCAGTATGTGTCATAAGTACGACTGATTCTGAATCTTGAACCTTCTGAAGAAATAGACCACTGTGATAAATTCAAAAATTCATTTCTATTACGCAAGTGTCACCTTTTTCACAATCGTGGCCGGTGAATCCAGACGCACATAAACATCGATATCGTTTTCTTGTAAACCCCGACTGGCATGTGCCGTTGTTCTGGCATGAAGCTTGAGCGCAAAAAGTCTTCAACAGAAACAAATGAATAATCTGGCGTTTTCCAGACATGAATAAAAAGAGTACCCCTGTAGCACTCACGAATTTCTATAAGAGAGTAGTGCAATTGACATTTATCAACTGGTACCTTAGTTCCGTGGTATACATAGTTCGCTGCTTTCACCAGATCGTTATCATACTCTTTACCCGTTGAGTTATTCAGTCCACAGTTGTGTACTTCTGCTCCGTTTTCTCCAAAATAAAAGTTAACACTGACATAGTTGTGGTCCAAGTAGCAACGATATTCACACATGTCCCTGTCAATCATACTGATGTTTGCTATAGTGTGGTTAACAAGACCTTCTCCTACGAAGAATAAACTGGATGGAAATGCCAATATACGGCATTGATCTAAAAATTCAAACCATTTAGAGTTAAAAAGTAAAATGGGTCATTAATTTTGAGGGTGACAGATGTTGTTAATCTCGCTGTTCGATGTGTGTGGTACGTATGTCTATAATTGTGACATATTCATTGAGTTACCGGAGATCAAACTGTATTAACAGTAGCATCGGATAAGGTTTTTTGGAGACTAGAAGATCGTTAGAAGAGGATTATGACCTCAAAAAGTTGCGAAGTGTAACATTGATGAGCCCAGACTCCGATGAAAAATTTGTCCTTAGAAAACTGCCATTAATGTTTAATGTTATGATATAGGTAAGACATTTCAATCACGAACTTCCAACTTTTGTACATTATTTCAAATCATATTTTTTTATCAAAGTTATTATAACAAAGCGCGTGTTGAAAGTCCTACTAAATCCTAACGAGCCATCATGTTTTCTCGACATAGGCATGGCCGAGCATACATAACACGAGGTTTGCAATTCAACTCAGCAGGTACCCGTCTACCCTATCCGAGTGGTTTCAAAACTCTCAAGATTCATTTTTAGTTCCAATTCGATTGAGACACAATTTTTGAAGCTCAAGATGAATAGTAAATATGCTATATAATACTTGCTAAAAAAGAAAAAAAACCTTGAGCTCTGTCAATCCACGAAAATACCTTTGGGGTCAACGGTTTTTTTCATTCCCAAACGCTGTTAGAATTATTGCTATCAAGAAGGAAACTGGGCTTTCTGACTTCAAGTGAGGCTCTGAGACTTTTGAAACTCTTCTTTAGCACATTAAGTATTGTTTGAGTTGACAAAAAACAAAACTCTTTTTGAATTACAGAAATCAAACAGTTTTCAGAATTTCAAATTTTAAACACAAAGCCACACATTCTGGTTATGAATTCTAGTAAAAAAAAACCATTCCAGCATGCTGAATCAATCACGCGGGTGTCGTAAATGCAGGGAATTCGTTCGTTTTCCGCTTCTAAGCAGAAAATTCAGCACTTCTTTGAATTAAGCTTTGGTCTCTAAATATTTATTGATCGTTTTCGCCTTGCCTTTTATCGATAGTTTTCTGGTATTAAGCGATTACCGTGAATACCCGACTCAATTCTACTAACAATTTATCTTCGTGCACAAGTTGTATCCGCTATGTTATAAAATAATTGGTTCGTGCTCTTAGCGAGTAAATATCGTGTTATGGATCCACAAAGGAAGTTTAGAGAACACTCGAGAAGCTAAAATTGCTATTTGCTTTACCTCAAACAACTCATTTCTTTCATGCTCTGCAAACTTCGTTCGTGCATCCATTTCATTCCATTTTCACGCGCTAAGCACAAACCATGCTTAATTTTACATTGCGATTTATATTTTGTTTTGTTCTGTTTTGTTTTTCCATCTTTCATATCAATTAGCCACCTGTTGAGAGAGAGGTTTTAATATGCCCGCTTATTCGCAGTCAGTACTCCGTTTGCATTATTGAAAACATAACTGCTTTCCTTGCATTTCAATGATTTAATTTACCCATCACGCTTCAAATATCGCACAATACAAAACACAGCAGGAGTACTATAAAGAGGGAAATGAGCATCGAATTCAGAGTTCTAAAATGCTACAACACAAACGTTTTGGTCTATTTTTAACACATGGCTGGATTATAATTTCAAGGTGGAAAACTTTACTACTAAAGTTATCTTAAATTAAAAAAAAAAAATATATATATATATATATATATATATATGTTAACTAAATATGAAACCAGCGAATAATTATGTACCCAAGAATGTAAAAATAAGGGAATAAAAAACATTTCATTTCTAAACAGTTAATACATCAATTTGTCTTTCCTTGAGTGCACGGCTTTTCATAACGATAGGATCCTTATAGAGAAAACCTTGTCATTAATTTTAGATGACCTTAATAAAACTTTAGTTTGTTTTTATATGAGTATTTCAAAAGAATACGAGACTGTAAGCAGCGAAAAATATGATTAGTTACGGAATTGAGTGAGAGGATTGTTCAGTCATAACTTAAAATACTTTGCCAAAATATGTTCGCATGTAGTGAAAAAGAATCGAAAATATTTCTGAGTGAATCCAACATAACAACGCATTGATTTGGACTGTGAATTATGTAGCCATTTTGTTAAATTAAGCCCTTACATATATATGCCAGAATTTAAGTATTTCAGTCCTTGAGAATTCGCGTTCCCTTTTTTAATCTAGTAAATTGTATGGCTGAAAATTTGAAAGGAGAAAAATAAAAGTTTCTTATCCACAAATGAAAAATTTGAAACCCACCATCTGGGCAGGATAGAACTTGGCCGTGGGAGAGGACCACAGAGGTGAAGAACATGTGGAGAAGAACTACCATGTTCTAAAAAACCAGCTGAAAAGAAATCCTTTCGATGTTTTGTAGCTGTCGAGAAAATCGAGAAGCTTAACAGCAGTTTGTTGACTGCGATGTACCAGCAATTTAACGCTAAACTTCCTTGAAACATGATAGCCAATCACATTCTGATATATGAAAGATGTCTAACAGCCCGCCACAGAGACGCTATTAGATTAAATGATGTGTACTAAAATAGATAATTTTGTTAGGTTTCTCCTCACGCAGTTATCTCCATCTTTCACTTGCTATTCTAAGGGATCCTTCTTGTATACGTTTCAATAACTATAGGCAGCATCAAAAGAAAAAAATATAATAGTTAAACTCAGTAAAAATGCAAGTGTACGAAGAAAAAGCCTACAAATCTGTTTTCTTAAGATTTCAAGTTGCTAACTCTGTGGTTTTTTTGACCAAGTTTTCAAGGAGACTTTAAGGTGCATTTTTAGAAAACATGGCTTCACTGAAGCCATGTGGTTCAGTGCTGCTCTCGCTAAGAGAGTGCCTCTCGAATTCCCGTCGGGAAAAAAGTTTCCCCTTTTTTTTAGGCATAAAAGGATGGTTTAAGACATGTGTCTCTGAAATAGTTAAGTTACTCTCCAATTCTCTTTTTTTGTGTCGTTATAAGCTAAACTTGATTTTTTTTGGCTAAACCCCTGAGACTGCAATAATACACCTCACGGAATTCTCTCTTGCTTCAAGTTGCGGGATTTATTCAGTCAAAGTATAAATGAAATATGCAAACTTTACATGAAATCTTAGCCATAACAGCGCGATCAGAGTTTCGAACACAATTTGCATACCAAAAATCTAACAACGTGTACGAAAGAATTCTTAAAATGTAGGCGTAAATCGGGCTGGAAAAGCATATCAGTGGAAAGTTTTTACACCAATTAGGTCACTGATATATAGTCACTAGCTTTCATCTACCAACATCTTGAAAACAACGCAAATCAATGCGTTTCCTCCAATGCACTAGTGTCAGAGTTCATTTGCAAAATTCTGAAAATCAACCAAGACATGTTTTTGGCCGTTTAAACTTCTTTCATTTACCTCCTATATAAAGGGTTTTAAGTTTTAAAACAATTGGAAGCGAAAAGATCCTTGTTTCTCCTGAATCGTTGCATAAACTTTATCACTCGCAACGTTTGCATGACTTACTAAGTAGGCGGTCATGAACAAGCGCCTCTTTGATAAATTTCATCGTATCAGGTTACAAACCAAACACAAAGTGGAAAGTTCAAAATTAGCGAATAGAGTTTGGCATTCTCGTCGTTATAGAGATAATCCGTCTCTAAAAAGGACAAGCAAATATGTTAAATTATGTTACAGTGTGTTTTAGTAAACAACACGTATACACTCTGCAAGGTTATTCTTCTTTTTTAATCGATTTAAACCTTAACGGAAAATCTCTCAGGTTTTATATATAGTTGGTATAAATCAGTCAATCAAACAGTTCTTTTAAAAGCTACCTGAGGGGCCTAAAGGTGTGAAACTGGGACGTAATTTTGCTTTTTCTTTTTCTTTTCTGTATAAAAAGATTTGAGGTGATTAGGTTTGAAGTCTGAAACAAACATGAAAACAGGAACTAGACTGGAAGCTAGATGAAGTGCTCCAATTACTACTATGACTACTGTTTTCTGCTATGGAAAGAATGTGTTTAAGAAAACCAAATATGGTAGTCAACTAGTTTTGAACTCAGCCCAGCCATTCATTAATTTGCACAGCACCGTCATCTTTTATGTTCCCACCAGACAAACCTGAACAGTCTTCACCACTGCAGTACGAGCCCCCTCCACCCCCGGCTTGGTGCCTATGAGTACCGCTGCCTCCCCCAGAGTATCCATCAACTCCGCCTGATGCCCCATTATCTTCTGAACCTCCTCCCCCGCCTCCAAACCCACCAACTGCTCCTGGTGCAGGGCCCCCATTATTACCGCTATTCATATTTCCGGCTTGACCTCCGATCCAGCCTTGAGCACGTGATCCACCTCTTTCCCCATGGGAGGAGCCTAGTCGGGTACAACCTTGACCAAACCAACCTGCACCCACTCCTCCATGGTAGCTGGCGCCCTCGCTATTGCATTCACCTGGCCGCCCATCTGTACCTCCATTACGAACTTGTGACGAATCTTTCCCCTCACTACTGGTGCCACTTGATCACGCCTGACCATCCACACCATTATACCCACCCGACGCACCCCCTCCTCCTCTGGCAGCCAGCAACAGAACATTATCTGTAGTGTAAACAAAACTTCCTCCCCCTCCTCCAGTGCCGGCATTGTCCTCCACGGATTTTCGAAGTTGAGCTGCGGTCTGGCTTGTACTTTGTCCGCCTTCAACCTCCACCGAATCCCCTCCTCTTTGTCCCACCACAATATTTAACACTGTTTCATTATTCAGTCTGAACTTGCCTTCTATAAACGCTCCCTTTCCACAATTGTATGTTCCTGGAAGGTATCCATAATTGTATGAATGTGTTCCTCCCCGAGCTCCCAGGCTTTGATGAGATAGCGCGTGGTCCGCGGAACAGTGAACGTCTGTATACTGCCAAAGCGTCCTCTTCTTCCACCGGCTCCAAATCCAGCTAGCAACAGAGATAAAAAGAAACTAGATCGTCTACTATACATGACAAAAAAAAAACAATGAAAAATGTAAATTGACATCAAAATGTTAAAAAGTAATAAGTTTAACAGTTGGCAAGTCAGTCAGTCAAGTAATTATTCCTTCTGTCTGTTTTCCTCTTTGTCTGGAAAGATGAGCCCTCCCTCACAATCCAAACATTCTTACGTTCACAAGTTTGTCCATTTCCAAAAAATCCAATTTTGCAGGCACAACGATAAGAGCCAGGGGTGTTATGACAAACGGCGTTGGTATCACACGAAAATGGGGAAGCGTCACATTCGTCGTCATCTGTGAAAAAAGAAGATATCAGGATTCACTTTTTTCTAAGACTATTTTAGGAAATTATAACAAGGGCTCACTTCCTCATAGGAAGGCGAATTTTTTTTTGCTTCCTTTTGTGACAGATTTTGTAACTTTCAAAGGAAGATCGTAAATATGAGTCAATTTTTCCCCATGGCAAATGAATAAAGTGGGTAAGTTTCTAAAGAAACTGTGGTGCTGCTTCGGTGGGAGAGTATAACAGGTAATTTAGTGTTAACAACTAAGTTGAAAACGTAAATTAGCCACCGTAATAGGTAAAAAAGCTGACGTTGCGAGCGTTATCCCTTTGTCAGAGCGATTGGAAGGGCTAACGAAGGGCTAACGCTCGAAATGTCAGCTTTTTTACCCTTTACGGTGGCTAATTTACATTTTCAACTTAGTTGTTAACACTAAATTACATGTTTTCCCCATGACATTGCGTTCAGTAGTTTTAGAATCACGACGAGTAGCCGTGTATCCATGTAAAGAACTCAAGTGTGACAATCTGTTATGAGATTCAAATCCAGTCAGCGATACGAATAGAGTCTCTAAGATTGTTTACCTGTGCATGTAATTCCATTTCCAGTAAAACCAGTTTTACAGGAACAGCGATAAGAGCCGAAAGTGTTCCGGCATTCGGCATTGACATTACTACACACCCCAATAGAAGCTCTGCACTCGTCAAAGTCTTGGAGAGTCATAATAGTAGAAATGATAATGATAATGATGATAGTACGGATAAAATTGAGAATAAAACAGCTTAGACAGAGGGTATTATAAAAATCATCAATTGTACCTTATCTATTGACCGCATCGCTTCTTAAAATACCAAAATAGCAAAATGTTTACGATAGTGATAACAATAGCGGTAACGAAGATGACGGTGCCCGTGATAAAATGTCTCTTTTTTGGGCCATTTACTCCTACCACGATGCAGTTAATTAAGTCCTAAATAGTGATCAAATCGAATGAAAACAGAGGAGTAACTCTTAATTTTTTCGTGTTGTAGAAATGTCGAATGCCATTTGATGGCGTTAGCGAACTAAAAGTTTTCCAAGATTGCAAAGATATATTGCTTGAGAAATGATTTTAACCAAGAAAAAAAAATTGATTGTGCTGTAAATTGGTTAAAGTTTTCTTAGCTCAAATTCAAAGTTTCGGCCAAGTGATAAATGTTCATACACTCCCTACGAGAACCAGATTCCTAGTATTCTTGGAACTTCTGAGAATCCCTAAGAATAAGAATTCTTAAGAACAAACTTTGCAGTGGGCCTCGAGTATTTTGCTTGGAGTTTGCAGGTAGACTTGAAATTCCAGCAATTTCAAGCCAAACTTTATCTTAGCTCTCACATAGGCCCGTAATTCTGGTTTTTCAAAGTAAGCTTCATAACGTACCTCGGCCCAAATAATATCTTTGAATGTCAGAAATGAAATTTGTGGGACTGTTTTCCCGGGTTCCATTATTCAATTCACATATGTTCTGGAAAAAGACGTAATTGACACTTTCACAGTGCGAGTCGAGTTTGCAAGCCTGCCAACACTCAATGGGGGAGATCGTCTTTAATTTCCTGAAAGTGTGTCCAATTAACATCCTTTGGAAGGTTGAGGAGTATTCGCTTCGACATTGTCCTGCATCGCCTCCTTGAAACAGCTGGCTAAACGCCGAAACAGTGATGAAACAGAAATAGCTCAGTAACATCAGTGCTTGTTTGCACAGCCCTAATAGACAAAAGCAAATTTGGTTAAAAAGAGAAGACGGTTATCCTTATGGACTCGAAGCGAATTCTACAATACTAAAATTTTGAGCACTGGATTCACTGGATAGAAATTAGTGTAAAATATCTCGCCAGCACCTGCACAAAACAATGTCGGAAGTTCCAGCTTATTTTAGAAGTGTTCGATATTGCCAAATAGGAAGACCATTCATCCATTTTTTTTGTCCATATCAGTGGATTAGTTACGTGACAGATGGTTGCGAAATAATTGAGAATTTAAGCGCCGACAAGGGAGGATAAACAATCTCTCTTGGCTTCGGATAATCTTGAAATAGTGGCCAGATTCTCAAGGTATTACATAACAGTAATTACCTGCCAGAAGCTTACACATTTTGCTTTCACCTAATTACTGAGTGCAAAGTCGTCATAGGGAAAATTTTCTTTCCAATCTGTAATTGGATTATGATATTAAGGAAACCTTAAAGTGAATTTGTAAAAATAAAAAAGGGAAATCAAATTAAACAAAAATAAACACGAAATACAAACAAAACAAAACAGTTAGAAGCCTCACTCTCTTAATTGGCCCAATGTCATATATATTGTTTGTATGTGTTATGCCCGTCAGGACTTCCAACTTGAAACAAGCGTGGTCCACATCGGTTGTAGCATTTTCAATTTTCCCTATATTATCCGCAAATAATATAATAATATAATAATATAACTAGACAAACCGTCAATTAAATATGATACATTACACCCCACTAAGATTCTGAGAATAAGGAGCAGAAAAAAAAATAATGTGGCATTGCAAATTTCCTAATCACTTTCTTTCTCACCTTCGAGAAAACTTTTAATACCAACAACACAAATCTAATTGATTCTTTTCCTTATTTTTCCCTTTTTTTCTTTGTTTTGTTTTATCTATTTATTTATTTATTTTAATACGGGGCTAATCATGACCAATCACAGAGCGTTTACTACCTGTAAGAGTACTAAAGTATAATACACATAGATGTAACCAATTTTTAAAACGATTACACAAAATTCACAATTTTTCCGACCAGCATCGATTGAGTCTATTCCAGAAGCGGAGGTGACACCAGGGTGTGCCATTTATGTGGTAAACATAATAACCGCCGCAGTTTATCACTTTGACGGTAATTGATTTGTAGCAGCAGTCTGAATGCCAGTGGAAAAAACCGTCCTGGTGACCTGACCATCAGCTTGTGTGGGATGCGCACCAGTTAGCCAGCCAGGTAAGTGAGAATTGCATCGGTGTGTTGGAGAGCATGAGGTAGGCATTCTTGTCCCCACTGCTCCTTCAAAACGATACCAACTCTTTGGTCCGTTGTCGCAAACCGTGTTTTGTTTGCTGTAGGTTACCTTTCTGTCTTTCCCAGTCTGACTCTGGTCATTTTGACATTCTAAAAAAATGTGAAAATATAAAGATTCATGAGAGGAGAAATGAAAAAGAATTAAAGACAGACAGAATCAACACAAAAAACAAAAACAAAAACAAAACAAGAAAGCTGAAAAGAGAAGTCTCAAATGAAATGTTGGCCATATCCTCAATATTTGCTTGAAAATCTGTTATTTAGTACATTACGTATATGTAATTCTATGATGTCACAGTTTCGATGGTTGTCAATCAGGAATACACGTAGACAAAACAATTATGTTCTCAGCGATCTTGACAATACAAGCGAAGCCAATTACTGATCATTTTATGACGAATGGATAGCACCAAAAAATTACACTTCTAATCATAACTATAACAAAATTCTTGAGCGTGATTGTTTATCACCAGCCCGATTTGAGCACTTGTAATTGGACAGTGTACTAGGGCAGTGAAAGAGACAGTTAATACGCTATGCCTGTGTAGGTGGATAGAACGCGTCATAAGCGCGCTGCTGTCTCGCATTTCGCTGAGTTAGCTGTTGTTGTTGTTTTTTTTTTTTGTCTTTTTTTATGGAAAAAATATAACCGATGTCTAGTTTCTTTCTCAAAAGGTATCTTAGTTTTGATTAATTGGTAAGAAGACTTCGTGTCGTCCAGTTTTGGAAATTACTGATATAATTGCAGACCGAATTGTATTCCACTCGGTCCTATTATCATTACAAATCCACGAAATTCGCTACGCTTTTCTTTCTCTTCATTTCCTTTTATCGATAAAAGATTTGTTTTCTTTGATATTAAAGTGGAAAACCTATGCAGAGTAGCCAAGAACGCAGAATTTGCTTCAACTTGCTTTCGACGCTTTGCCTGTACAGACGGTCACATTGAAATTCCTTGGTGCAAGCAAAGGTAATATATCGGTTTTTTCTAGGTGCTATTCATTTTTCACTCAATCAAGTTAGCATATCTGCGCTGCTTAAATTAATCAGACACCGATAGTCAGTATGAAAGAGTAGCTATAGAAACAGCAGCAGGATTGAGGTGCAATACTTACATAGAAAAGACTCGAATTGTCTTCCTACCTGATGGGAGATTACTGGATCTTCCATCCCCTTCGAATTCGTGCGGAAGGTTACGTGAGCAGCCAAAGGATCCAAGAGTGTTGGTCCATGAGGCTGAAACGTGGCAATTATGTACACCACTGGCACATTTATTTATTTATTAATATCTGTTGGCATAGATGAGAAAGTTGATACACATGATACAATGAAGAGGAACAGTAAGGGCCTGTTTATATGGAGGTGGGCGCATTCAGGTCGGTGAGGTAACCGTCATGGGCGAAGTAATCGGCCTTTCCATGTAATCCCATATTAATTTTTTTATCTTTACTTGATAGGTGGGGTTACCCACCAAGGCGGATTCCCAGTGTGCTAAGTAGGGTAACTCTGGCAGTCAGGGTCGTAATTAGCCATGTAAACATTTCAAAGTGGAGTAAACAGCGCGGGCGGGGTCGCTTTTATGTTACATTTGCAATCGCGCTGACAACCTCTAAAAAACTTCACCCCGGAATCCTGAGGTTGTAAGATTGTATGTAAACGAATATGGCTGAGCAGGTTACATCTTTTACATGGGGTTCCCCAACTCCATTTAAACAGGCCCTAAGAGTAGTTCTGGAATTGTCACATGCTTCAATTCTAAAATTGTAAGTGGCCTTGCCTGAGGAAAGATTAGACATCTTAGTTGATTTTCGAATTGATCATATGAGGTGGTAGTGCTTCCAATGAAAAATGTAAGTTGATTATTTCTCTTTAACCTGCGTAAGTTTATTCATCTTCAGAAAAACCGGTTTTGCAAGAACAACGATACGATCCTGGTTTGTTTTTGCAGTTGCTGTTTTCCTCATAAAGAGGTATGGAAGCGTTGCATTCGTTAGCATCTGTAAATAAATTTTAGTTGCACGAACTTTTACGGTGGTGAAAAATATGTTGAGCCACATACATTTTTCCAGAAAAATTATTATTTAGGCTCTCATCGTTATACCAAAAAAAAACAGAAAAAAACTATATCAAAACAAAAACAAGTGAATAAGCACGTAGCTATGTTGTAACTAGCGAGTGATGGCATTGAAATTTATTTCTTAGTAATATAATAATAATAATATTCTCCCTGAATAGTTATGGGACTAGGTAACATAAGACTTATCGCCTAAGGATCGTTTTTTTTGTGTGTGTGTGTGTGTGTGTTTTTTTTTCCCTTTGTTTTATTTTCAGACACGTATTTAGCTGCAAAACCTGTCTACTTGACCACGCAAAATCGTGCGAAAGTGAAACAAAGACTTTGTCCCTTTCATTTATTCTGTCGACGGTTTTTTCTATGAGAAAAGGAAAGGTAGGTACATCTACCTGACTATATAAATATAATTGTTGAGCAAGAACTTCATACAGTGTAACTACAATACAGAATCGCTTCATCATTACCACTAGCTCGTCCTTTTTTGTTAGAAGAATTTGAAGTAATTCAAAATAAAAAGACCAGAGGTTTGTTTGGACGTGATAAAGAATTAAGGTACGTTTATCGATTAGTAATGGTATTGAGGCTAAGCGGAGTTCAATTCATTCCAAAATGATGACAAAATTGGACGACTGCGCAGCGTGAGTCCGATTTGTTTAACACGAGTATCAGCTCAGACCTAATTGGACGACACGAAGTCTTATCACCAATTAATCATAAAAATTACAATTACTGAGAAAAAGAGTATGGCCAAGTTATGAAAGAAAGGAAAAATTTGCATAAACAGAACGACACCAGTGTTCTAAAAGATATTGCCAAGAAACCCACAATTCAGTAGTCTGTTAACCGTTGTTATGATGATTGAAACCAAGGTTGTGATTGATTGATTTAAAAACAACTTTGAATGTGATTGGCTTATTAATCTGTCTGATAATGAAACTTCTGGTAAAACTTGGCAATTGAATTATTGGAAAAATTGGAGTTTTTTAAAGCCAATCATAAGCGAGGAAATTATATATATATATATGTATGTATATATATATATACATATATATATATATTTTCATTATGCTCACAATTGTTCACTGAGAATGAAGATAAAAAAGGAAAAAGGATAAAATCAGATATAGCGAGAGAAAGTAACACTTAAGATGCAGTTATTATGCCCGTGTGTGTGTTGCAACATCCATTATAATTGTCGAGGTTGGAAGTTTTCTTTCCATTGAAAAATAGATACGCATGCTCCTGAACGGCGACTTTCTCACTTGGCAAAGCATAACCAGATTATTTACTGTTAAAGTGCATCATTACCGTAACTTAGAGTTAAGTACAAATTGTGTTTTTAAACAGTGTCATTTTCTTAAAACTTGTCTCCGTGGAATGTGATAGTCTCTTGTTGACTTATTAATTCAATCCAATATCAATGTGTACAATTGAATTACGCGAACGTTTACGAGATAAATACAGAAGACATAAAGAAGATTAGACTTTTCCATCTCTCTTAGGAGGAAGTATTGATACATTATTGAGATCCTTTCAATATTTGTCAGATCAATTATATCAAAAGAAAAAAGATAAAAGAGAATTTTTGACATCAGGTTCATTCTGCAAGCATCTTAGCCTTTAGATGTTATCCTGCTTCTCTCTATATTATAAATATTTTTCTCTTTCAAAGAAGTCGTTTATAACCCATTACAATCATTAAATTTATCCTAAATTAGTTAAAGTGACAGGGACTTGAGACATATTTGTCCGATACAATTAAAAAACAAACAATTTCATTTAAATGCAGCCAAGAAATTCAGGTTGGTTACTTTTATGTCCCCATCTCTTCGAAGAAAAAAGAACCAAAGAAAAAGAAAATATTCGTCTCGAGAAAGTAAGGTACAATGTTTAGTTTTGATCATACAGGTCACTATTATATCCCCTGACTAAGGCGTAAGATCAGTAACTTACATGATTTAAAAAAAACAGTGCTTAAAACTTCATTTCCCTTATGGTCTTAAAGGTCAGGACTATTATTTTGGAAAACTCGACAAGCCCTCTAAAATAGAAATAACATTAATAATTATTCCATGTTTGAACACCGTAAGAAAATAAATGACCAGTCAAATGCGCTGCGAAAAATGCGCCTGAAGCTGTACTGTTTTCAAGTAAACTTTCAAAAATAACTAACCTGCAACTTTACATATCTTGTACATACCTCGTTTTCTATCCAAGCGATGTGATAGCGCCCTTACGAGCGGGAACTGTTCATAACTTTGTTCAGGGAATCAAGCCACAGGTAGGAAACTGTTTTCATTTCATTACACTAGTTTATTTACCTTGAGACAGATTACAAAAGAAGACACATCGCACACTTTAATTTCTTAGTTTCACTTTCCCGTGTGTTAGTAAACAAGTGTTTGATTAGTTTTCGCTGTACACTTCAGAATAATATTTTTATTTCTTAAAATTTCCTCGCCGTCGAGGTATGCGATAATTAGACAATAGCCAACAACACGAAATAGCAATATTTTCTGAGAATGATTGGTCAATCAGCAGATCGATGACGGTTAGATTTCATCGAACGATATGATCTCATAACCTGCTGATAATCAACAATGAGAAGATAAAACTGCGAGGTCCTTTCTCCAAATAATTGATGGACAGAAGCTCGATGTATTCAGTAAATAAACTACGGTTTACAGGTCAAGTCTGATTATCCAGAATATCCTGTAAGGCGCAGTAAATCAGTGATTATATAAAGCCGTTCATTTTAAAACTTACAGTTCAGTGTTGTTCACCTAAATAATGGTGCTGTTAATATTTCAAAAGTAGACTTCCGATTGCCCTCGTAATCTCTTTCCGAGAGGCCTAAGGGCGACCGAGAAATGGGAATAGACATTTGTTTATTTTATTTTTCCTCCGCAAAAGTAGGATTAAAATCGATGAGATTTGAAATCAGAAAGATACTGAAGTTAGGAACTAGACTGGGATATAGAGAAAAACGTTCAAATCAGACCTGAACCAAATATTTGTTGGTACACAAAGCAACTGTTTGAAAAACGAAATGAATTATTTGATATTCAGTTTTTTTTTTTATTCAGCTCATCAATTCCAAAATTTGCACAACTCCATCGTCGTTCGAGTTCCCACCAGTCAAACCGGAACAATCTTTTCCACTACAGTACGAGCCTCCTCCACCTCCGGCTTGTTTCGCATGAGTACCACTACCTCCCCCAGAGTACCCACCACCTCCCCCTGATGCCCCGTTATCTTCTGAACCACCTCCCCCGCCTCCAAACCCACCAACTGCTCCTGGTGCAGGGCCCCGTTATTACCGCTATTCATACTTCCGGCTTGGCCTCCGATCCAGCCTTGAGTACGTGATCCACCTCTTTCCCCATGGGAGGATCCTAGTCTGGTGCAACCTTGACCAAACCAACCTGCACCCACTCCTCCATGATAGCTAGCGCCAACTCTGTTGCATTGACCTGACTGCCCATCTGTACCTCCATTTCGAACTTGTGACGATTCTTTCCCCACGCTACTGGTGCCACTTGATCCCGCCTGACCATCCACACCCTTATACCCACCCGAGGCTCCTCCTCCTCCTCCTGCAGCCAGCAACAGAACATTATCTGTAGTGTAAACAAAACTTCCTCCCCCTCCTCCAGTGCCAGCATTGTCCTCCACAGATTTTCCAAGTTGAGCTGCAGTCTGCCTGGTGCTTTGTCCTCCTCTAACCTCCACTGAATCCCCTCCTCTTTGTCCCACCACAATATTTAACACTGTTCCCTTATTCAGTCTAAACTTCCCTTCTTTAAACGCTCCCTTTCCGCCATAATATGTTCCTGGATAATCTCCATAATCGTATGAATGTGTTCCTCCCCGAGCTCCCCAGGCTTTGATGAGATAGCGGGTGGTCCGTGGAACAGTGAACGTCTGTATACTGCCGAAGCGTCCTCTTCTTCCACCGGCTCCAAATCCAGCTAGCAACAGAAATAAAAAGAAACTAGATCGTCTACTATAATTGACAAAAAAAAAAAAACAATGAAACATGTAAATTGACATCAAAATGTTAAAAAGTAATAAGTTTATCAGTTGGCAAGTCAGTCAGTCAGTCTCTCCCTGAGCACCCCAGGCTTTGATGAGATAGCGGGTGGTCCATGGAATTGTAAACGTCTGTACAGTGCCAAAGCGTCATTTTTCCCACTGACCGTAAAATGAACCTCTGTATAAAAAATGGTTAAAAGAATTAGATTGTGCAATTAATGCAATATCTGTCGAATATAAGCAAATATATCATGCATGAAAAATGTAAATTGACATTAGCTTGTTACAAACAACAAGATGGTCGGTCAATAAGTCCTTCTTTGCCTCTGCCTGTTTGTCCGCGAGGGGGACAAATATGCACTCCTTTAGAAATCTAAAAATCCTTACAACTACAACGTATTTCATCACCGAGAAATCCAGGTTACATTTTAACGCTTGAAAAATTTATGGAAATGGACACACTTGTATAAAAACGAAGAATTCTTTTTTCTTTTTGTTTTTTTGTTTTTTTTTCAATATTTGTAACTAACGCCTTTCACTCCTTTAGGTGGCCATATGTTAAACTACTTGAACACCCTGACCACTAGAAATGCCGACCCCAATAGAAACACAGGGGCAACCTGCAAAGGCCCAGGAGACATTTGCAAAAATATGTTTCGTAGAACACCACCTACAAGTTGCAAATTAAAGATCTTGTTGAACTCTGCTTATGGGCAATTTCAAGTCTCACACGGCTCGAGCAGCCGCGGTAAAACTTTTCGATCGAGTGCCATCAGCCAAAATTCCTCAAACCACGAACCTTTGTTTGTTTCAGAGGCCTTTTTTCGCCTTTTTTGTGGAATTTCTTCTCTGCCAAGCTATCTTTCTTGGACTTTCGTCCAGTTTTACACCCAAACCGATTGCAGAGATCTGCACATGCGATCGAAATCAGGAAATTTTTATGCGACTGAAATTGAAAAGCTGCCGTTTATAAGATGTTTCGCCGCAAAAAGTATCTCTTATTCGTGTTGGCAGGTTCTAGTTGGCCATGAACACTTGATGGGCTGAATAATTAGTGCAAAAAAAATAATAATAAAATTGGCTTCCGAAGGTCTACTGTATCCTTACTTTGGTTAAGGTGTTCCCAAGTTTTATAACTGATGTAATACAGACATGTACAAATGAGAAAACAACATGACATTTACCGCTATATTTGACGGTTGTGACAAGGATTTCATCGAAAGGAGACAAACAGTGCACAACAAATCAATTACTCTACCTGCAAATCACTAGAATTAAAATTTTCACATCCACATCAATTACAAGAACAAAAAAAACTTCAGTTTTGTCACCCTTTCTTTCCATATTGCAAGAAACAAGAACACTTTTTCCCGTCGTGATGGAGTAAACCCAGTACTCGCCGCTGGTCGCTTCTCCCTCTTCGCTTCGTTGTATCTCCTCACATGTATCCGCTGGAAATTCCGGAATGGAACCAAGACGAACTGAGGTCGAAAAACATTCTCTTCAGAAAGTAATTCTAATTCCATTTGCCCACTAAAAATAAAACTAAATCTATACATGTACTGGAGAGAAGACAAGTTTTGACGTCATGAACTTCATTGCGGGTTTCCGTCTTATTACAGTGCGCAAGTGAAAGAAAAAAAATATTCACTTTTGTTTACTATGGTTCTCGATGGAAAAAGGCTTTCGGGTTAGAAATTGCCTACTGACTTAATGTGGGAATAACTTCAAAGTATAAATTTAGACCAATTTATGTCATTCACCTATGGTCTTACTTTTCTACAAAGCCACTATTGTTCAGATGGGTTTCACTTCATTGATGAAGGTTTTCTATGGTTAAACTGACCTCTTTCCTTATTACTCTTAACATAATATCTCGCAGAATTTGGCACAAAGTTCTCTGGTCTGGCCTCCTTAGTCCGGTTATTTAGTTCACATAGTTCCTCAGAAATGACGTAGTTGAAGCTGTGACATCGGAAATCATCGTTACACGCCTGATTACATTCAGCCGCAATCGATGATTTCATAGTTTTGAAGGTGTGTCTTCGAAGCATCATGCCCAAAATGGCATGCTCATCCTTTTTGCATTCTTGAGCAAAAATTTCATTAAAGTAGCACACTGCAATAACAATACAGAACCGCATCGTCATTACCACTGGTTCGTCTCTCCTCTAAGAGAAATTTTGAAAAAAATAAATACTGTGATTAATTTGGGTTGAAGAAAGCGGTATAATTTCAGTAAGAAATTACGGTAATTTTCTGTCGATTTTTGTTAATTATGCACCTGAGATTAACGAAAAAAAAAGACAGGACAGGAAATGATTCATGAAATTGCGATTTGAATGTATAGTTTAGTGCGTTGTACAACTAGCTAAGTGTATAATCTTACAAATTTATCTATTTATGCTTGTTTACACATGTTAAAATATTCATCAAAATGGCCCTGAAAATATAAAAATATACTGAGAAAATTTAACGTTCAAACAGAGAAAGAATTAACGAGGCTAATCATTCCACCAACAAAGATCGTCCATGTACTACCACCTATGAAAATATAGCGTAACGTGAGTCCTTACGTGTGATATCTGCACATTAAGTTTTCAAAATATCTGACCTGATCCTTACATTTCCTGTACATACATTTTTTCCTTTCTTACAGAGATTAGATCATCCTTCAGATAAAAGCTCAAGTTTATAACTTCTTTCAGGGAATCAATCCACTGGAACATACCTGTGTGTTTTATATTTATCAATTCGTTAATACCTTTGAGTAAATTACAATCCTTAT
The DNA here is from genome assembly GCA_942486045.1 of Pocillopora meandrina. Taxonomy (NCBI): domain Eukaryota; kingdom Metazoa; phylum Cnidaria; class Anthozoa; order Scleractinia; family Pocilloporidae; genus Pocillopora; species Pocillopora meandrina. Next base: position 14,462 of record CALNXJ010000166.1, on the reverse strand, counting down.
TTCTTTTGTTTATACAAACAGTAGTTTGAATTGTCAGACTTTATGTTTTACAGTTTTAAAGGTGTCAAGGATTTGAACATACAGACAACGTTCAGCATAACAAATTAAGAGTATTTTGCAAGGAAGACGTGTTAATCAGCAGGTCCTAAACACATCGTTGAGGCAGAATTATTTAGACGATATAACTTGTTCTCTGTCGATTAAAATGAGAAGATAAAATTGTAAGGGCCTGTTCCCAATATTATTGATGTACAGAATCCCATTGACTTTGAAGGAAAAGCTACGGTATTCAGGTCAAGTCCAATCAACGTCAGTATCTTATAACACACAGTAGATTAGTCATTATCTAATAAGAGGCTTTCATAATGAAATTTACAATTGAGTACTGTTCACCCAAATAATCCTGCAAATTAATGACTTAGGAAATTACTTTATTGTATAATGTTCGACTAGAACATGAACTGCGTTTTCCTGAGATTTTGAGCGGTTTTTTAAATTTCCTCCGTCCTGAAAAAATAGCAAATGAGTATATCTACAGAAAGCTCTTAGCTTTTGTAGATGAAACCCACTTTGGATGCCCGCATTTGTACGGTTTTTTTTTTTTTTTTTTTTATATTCTCCTTTTTTTTTGTCAGTTTTAAGTGTTTTGAAAACTTCCAATTAACTTGACGCCTTTAATCAGCGTTTCTCCTTTGCAACTCAGCCACAAGTACTGGCTCATTCCATCTAAAGCTACTGCAATTAATACAGACGAATGTTCAAAGGGCATTTTTCAAACGTTGAAGTTTGGTAAAGCAGCTGAACCTTTTCTTTTGCAATCAATTGTCAGAAGAATAATATTTCAATGTCTCTATATGAAATTGGCTCTGAATCTTCGCGGCAAGCGCTGATTTACTCCTGCCTAAAAATCGTGAAAGTTACAGTTTTCCCTGCCTTAATAAAGCCATCTTAAATGAAAAATTTATATAAAATTTTCCGCAGCAATTAACCCCTAATCAGGGCGCGCGTAATTTCCCATGGAGGTGTCGGAATAACCTTATGCCGAAAAATTGCTTCGGTAAATCGTGGCACATCACTTTCTATCTGTAATGTCATAACCCCGTCCGGACAATGGAAGAAAATGAAAAGAGTTTGATTTAAATGGGAGGTTCGTCGAATTCGGCCGTCCTATAATTTACATAGAGTTTTCGTTTTCGTTCAACACAATATGTCCAAAGCGGTTTTTTTTTTTTTGTTTTTTTAGGTTTTTGACCTAAAAATGAAATGAAATCTATGAAAAAGGAAAAAAAAACATGTTTAATATTCCTATTTGTTGCAGTCAAAACAAAAACCACGAGTATGACTGAAAAAAACACTGAGTTTAAAGGTTTCTAATTAAGCTGCCTTTGACATTTTGAGTTTTCTAAATGATAATTTTGAATCAAGATAATTGGGTATTCTAACCCAGTTTTATTTGGTCAAGGTAACCTAACAGTGGATATTCTCGGATGCATTTGGCGAGTATTTTTTTTTGTTTATTTCAATTAGTAAACAGTGCAAGTGATTTAGAAGACCCTTTCCCACCAAAAACACAGGGCACCAATTCGTGCAATTATTTAGACGAAAGTTTCTTGTGATTTCATGTGAAACTCACCCCTTGAAAATCATCATTAGCCCTCAGCTTAGTAAAATAAAATATTAAATACGCGAGAAAAATATGTATGGAGAACCAATACACATTGAACAGCTTCTTCATCATCAGGATTACCGGAGAACTTTTACAAACAGCCACACTTAAGGGACTTGTCACTTGGGGGAGGGGGCGGGTGCAGGGGTGAAGGGCTTTGCTGGTGGAGGACTTTCATGGAGTCACGATTACCTGAAACTCCTCCGTGCAGTTCTGTACATTTTTATGATCCCCACCCTTCCGATGTCAATTCCAGTTCACTGACATTCAATTCTCTATAGTCTTCTGCCGTCATTCTCTGTCGGGGAAGACCGATTCCCCTCTGTCCCTCACTAAGAAACCTTGTGATCCTCCAAAATTCTCTACCTACCAGGCTATAAATAATGACAAGTCCCTTAGTTAATGTTCCTTCTTCTTCTTCATTTTTTTAATTTTTAATTTATCACGATTATCATTATTATTTGTGACCAACCACAACACACAATCTGATATCGCTAAAGTGAAATGCATATAAATCACAGTTAAGATTGTTCAAAAGACGACTCAAGCAATTGATAATTTTCTGAACCAGCGTCGATTTAGTCTGTGCTGCAGTAGCGGAGGGAACATCCGGGTGTGCCAGTTATGTAGTAAACATAGTAATCGCTGCAGTTTATCACATTGACGGATCTTAACCAGTTGCAGCAGTTTGATCCCCAGTGGAAGCAAACTGTCCTGGTGACCTGACCATCAGCCACTGTGGGGTGAGCACCATTTAGCCAACCGGATGCGTGAGTGTTACATCGCTGTTTTGGTGGACATGAAGTAGGCATTCTTGTACCTGCTGCTCCTTCAAAACGATACCAACCATGAATACTCCTGTCACAAACCGTGTTTTGATTGCCATAGGTTATCTTTCTGTCTGACCCGGTCAGACTTTGATAGTTTTGACATTCTAAAATGGACAGAGTAGAAATGATTGACGGAAGTCCAAAAATCGAAACAAACCAGGTAGAACCCTTGGTATTTGATTTATATAGAATATATGACCTCTGCGCTACTTATTAGTGTAGTAAAGAGATTAAAATCTCCTGGTGTAGTAATCTTAACGTTTTTGACTCCAGGAAAAAAAAGCGATAAAAACGCAGCCAATATCTAGCCATAATGACCAAACAAACGAAGTTAGTTACGAAATAGTTTTACGGCCGCATAATCACATTAAAGAGTCACAACATGAATTCAATTCAAGTAGTAATGGTTTTTCTTGTTTTGACTTTCCTCGTTTGTTGTTACAAGCATATTTAATTTCCTCTGGAATTAAGGCGGAAGATCTTCAGTGCAGGCAACCGTCTCAAACATTCCCAAGCGCAAAAACATAAAAAAAGTAAATTTTCGGCAGTGTTCGTTGCATGATTACTTTTTGAGTCATCCGCTATCCTCTCCCTGTTGTTGCCTAATGGATTTCACTGTCATCCAATTGAAAACTAAAAGCAAAACTACATACTGAACGCCCGACCCCAGGAGAGTGAGCTATTGTACACTAAATTTTAAGAGCTCAGTATGGGGATGCCAAGTTGGTGCCCTTCCGTCGAACACCAAGGAGTTGGTGCCCTGGTTAGTATAAAACACCTGAGTGAATGGTGCTTTTCGCGTGCGCTGATTGGCTGGTTCGGGAGTGATTTGCAAGTTCTATTAAGTTAAATCTAATTTTCAACCAATATTCGTTATATTGTCTGAAGTTCAAACATTCTTCATCACCACTGTCGGTTAAAGTGGTGGATATTTACCTCGGCGCTTAAATATCCATGACTACTCTCCTCCACTTAAGTGGATTATTGTTAATTATTTTGGATTTTCGATTTTCATAACGTCACGTGAAATCCAAAGATATGACGCAACAAAAATCCTTGAGCGCAAAAATGAAGCAAAATAAGTAAGTTGCTAGTTGCTTGATTACTATCTGAGTAATAAGTTTATTACCCCCTGTTGCTTGTATCTACGTCAAGCCGGATGCCTGCGTGAAAGCATAGTTACAAAAGCAGCAACATTGGAAGACCCGACTCAACTTTGTACGTGATGGGAGAGGAATGCAAGATCTTCCATCCCCTATGTAGGGCTGGTTACATGAGCACTTGAACGATCCTACAGTGTTGGTACATGAAGCTGAACTGTGGCAATTGTGAACACCGCTGGCACATTCATCAATGTCTGTTGATATAGATTAGCAGGTTGATACAAATATCACATACAAGGTAGGACAGGAATAATTAGTGCCGCGCCAGAGATGTTGCAGGCCACATACATGAGTCAATTTTATGCTTTTTTTTTTTTTTGGTATGGATGGTAGTCGGTTAAAATGGTAACGGTCATCAAACACACACATTTGCCTGCAAAAGCTGCATATTCATATGCTAGTTTGGTCTGAATGCTTTACAATTAATCACTTGCTAAAGTTCCTTGGTCGAGCCGTGATGATCGAAAGAATTTGGCCCTTGAAAGTCTACCGAATCCTAGAGTACACATAACTTTTTTTACTCAATAAATACAGATATGTGCAAATGGGAAATGATGAGGGTAAGGTCTACTACCATTTATGATGGTTGCTTTAAGGTTTTCATTGAAAGGCAACAAAAAGTGTATATTATTGTCATTAGCTTTATATCTAAATTACTAGAACTATAAATTTTTAAACAAACTTTTTCACATTCATATCAGTTGCAACAACAAGAACTTGAATATTTTTACCTTCTGGTTCCATATCGCAAGAAACCAGAGCAGTTTTTCCCGTTATAATGGAATAAATCCAGTACTCGCCACTTTTCGCTTTTCCATCTTCGCTGGCCTTTATCTGTTCACATGTTTCCGCTGGAAATTCAGGAATGGAACCAAGAGGAACTGAGGACAAGAAATATTTTCATCAAAGATAATTTCTAGCTTTACTTCCACCCTCTAATAACTTTCTTACTAGAAGTTTAGGTGTATAGTATCGCTGAGTATTTTTACGAGTTAAGCCGTCAATTTGTCACATAAGGTTTCAAAACGATTAAAAGTTGAATTTTATTTTCTATTGTTGTTCTCAAATCGCACACATTTGCTGCATGTACGAAAGTGTACATTTATCAATGAAAAGTGATTTGTAATTTATCGCCAGTAACAAAGCTTTGAATCTGCCAGGAGACAAGCTCTTAAAGACATGGATGTGCCCTTTGCATATGAAAATACTTTCCAAAACTACATTTCATTTTCATCATCCGACTCAATCACAAAGCGACGACGCTTTGAATTAATCGCTGCCGGTACTTGAGGAGCTGAAGGCTCTTAACTAATAACCATGGAACAGTTGTTAAATACGGTGCAAGAGTAGGCAACTGTTGCCAACTTCTCAAACAGGTTTTTTTACGGTAGGAAATAACCAATTGTCGAAATAACTGTACAATATCGCAGGATATTTGCACTCTATTCGCGCGTTGTTTGTTCCCTACTTTGTGCAGTTAGATAATAAATTTCATTACTCCTCTCGATCAGAGAAAAATATTTGGAGCTGGGGCCCGGAAATTCAAAATACGGATAACGCTATCCACTTGCTTTCGTTGAAAACAATTTGGTTTCGAAAGTGTAAATTTGGAGTAATATCATGTCTTTTGTCCATGGTGTCTCAAATTTCACCAACCAAGACCCATAATAGTTTAGGAAATTTGAATTTTACACTCAGTGTTAAGTCCTTTTGGGCGATGAAACTCACCTCTTTTCTTATTACTCCTGACATAGTATCTCTCCGAATTTGGTACAAAGTTCTCTGGTCTGGCCTCCTTAGTCCGGTTGTTTAGTTCACATAATTTCTCCGTTATTAAGTAATTGAAGCTGTGACATCGAAAATCATCGTTACACGCTCGATTACATTCGACTGCAATCGACGATTTCAACTTTTTGAAGGTGTGTCTTCGAAGCATCATACCAAAAATTGCATGCTCATCCTTTTTGCATTCTTGAGCGAAAATTTCATACGCGATACAAAGTGTCACTGAAATAAAGAATCGCATCGTCCCGACCACCGGCTTGTCCTTTCCTGTAAGATAGATTACGATTAAAATTAAAGACCAAGATTATGCTATAATGCTAAGAATATAGGTATTTCTTGGATCTTAGCTAAAAACTGTTTGTGGAATGAGGGAAGAATCCACGAAACATCAAAACCAACAGACATAAGGATGGAAAATGAACCTTGAGATTCAGCCTTGTTTAATTGAAAACCTGCCAAGTTTTATTAATGCTCCCCTAAAGAAATGCGGGAAACTCGCAAATCTTTAAAATAGTCCTGATAAATGTATATTGGTGAGAGGACTCAACGTTTAGACAGAGGAAGAACAAATGCTATAGTTTATACTGTAGCGATCGAACCTTCAGCTGTTCTGTATTCAGATAAACTTTTCAAAATATCTGACCTGGTACTTTACATATCTTGTACGTACCTTGATTGCTATCCAAGGTAGATGATAACGCCTCTTGGAAACTGTTTAGGGGAATTTAGAATTTTTTTAAGGAATCAAGCTACCCGAAAGTAATTGTTTGTATTACATGTCACCAGTTTGCTATTACCTTGGAGTAGATTACAATTACAATCCCAGAGTCTTTGATGTTTAGAAACAAGTGGTTGAACAGGTGTCAAGGTTCTTTACATACAAACAGAGGCCGGTATTTCATGGCTTTAATGAGCTTATCTCGAATCAAAAATTTATGTCAAACCTTTCGCAGCAAAACGATCTCTTTTTTTTTTCTTTTTTTAATTAGACTTCTAATCAACAGATCGCACTAGTAATTTTCCAAGAAAGTAGTGCAAGTAATATAATGAACTCCCCTGAAACGATAGAGGAAAATGAAAATAATTTGATTTACGTAAGGACTTCGTTTAATTTATCACAGAAAGCCATTCGAACCTCATTCAATACATGTTTACAAAGCGCTTTTTTTTCGTTTTGCTTTTATGGAAAGAGATACGGAGGTATTTTTCGAATGACTAAATCCCAGAGTTAATCGTTTCGCATTAAGGCATAAAAATTTTTGATATTGGGCGACGAAAATTGCAACGAGCCTAATGTTATTATCCTGCCAAATCGTGCCATGTTTGACCATTTCCCGGACTTCTCTCCAGCTTTTTTTTTCTCTAATTGAAAGTGAAATTTCGGAACAAGCGAATTAGCAAATAGCAACAGAATATAATACACGTTATAATGACGTGAACAGAGGCGGAAATCCTCAAAGAGAAAACGAAATGGACAGTCTGAGTTTTGAAGATTTTCACGCCCAGTTAGATTGCAAGTTTACACACGGAAATAGAAATGATGATCTCGTTTGAACCAGGCTATGAAATAATTTGAATACCATGTACTAAAATGAACTAGAATTCTCAAAATGAGTTGAACAATTTACAACAAATTAGGCTTAAACACGCTACCAAATATCTAATTTAGTGATATTCTTAGACCTTTTTTTATTATTATTGCTTTATCGAGTGAAATATCAATAATATAGGTATAATATCTACTAAAGTCACTTTTTAAATCTTAATGATTATGATGCTCGCAAACGAGTTATGGAAACTCCAATAAATGGACTATTTAGATTATCGATAAACTACAAAACCTCTTATAAGCGATGTCTTACCCTGTGTATTTTTTTTACTACTTCATATCTTATGGCTGACTTGCATAACCAAACTTTTCTCTAAGTTATTTAATAAACCTGTACTCATGACAAACGTCCTAACATAACGAAAATAGACGTCACTTTACCACGTATTAGATTGCTGTAAGGAAAACGAGTTATGAAAATTCTAGATGAGCTACCTAGATAACTTGATAATTTGTCCCTTTTGAATCCTTTTTTCTTTCAACAAGAGAAAGTGTTGGAAAAAAAAGGTACGAAACGACTGGTAACCTTATTACTTTATTTACCGAAAACTGATATTGTTATACAACTGGAATTTTTTTTCAACAGCAGCCGCTATCATTGGTTACTTTGGGGTCACACGACATCCAATAATAAAAATGTTGCCTATGTAAAGTTTCTGATCTAAGTGAACAACATTACAAAATCTTTGACATCAGAAGGTAATAATGGAATGTTTCCCGCTCGTGTTTATTGACAACCACCTTTAGAGGTGAACACGACTCGACTGAGGACAACGTTAAACCGGCAAGACATTTCCTACGCACTTTAAAGGAGGTCATCAAAATGTTCGATTTGTTTCTGCACCGCCTCCTCTAATTTCTTTATTATGCTATACAACAAAATACTAGACGACTGTGCCTACTGTGAAGCGTACCTTTTGTTTTACTCGCGACCAGTTCTAAAGAGTTTACTATTAAAAAAAACTTTCTATAATAGGATAGTTAATAGATTGAACTCATTGCACAGTTCCCTTTAAATTATGAATTTTATAATTTATGAGGTGGGTCACGTGCTCAAGCCTGAATTAAATTATTAACTTTATAATGATTTTTGACCACATTCTTACAAGCAAACTTTAAAAGAGTTTTATCAAATGTCAGGATTTTTAAGCTAAAGCGTGTTGAATATTATGATCCTAGACGGTGACATTATTAATATCTAGCCTGGGGAAGAGCATTCTTATCTTCTCATGTTGAAAAAGGAACAAGGGATTTGAAAATATATAAAACTTCTGCAATTACCAATACAACTGCTTTTTCCTGTTAATGGGAAAATCTGCTTTTGAAAAATAACTGTTATACTCAAGAAATGTTTTGGAATCAGCCCTAAAGTTCTGTAATTTGCACAAGGCCATTATCATTCGAGTTCCCACCAGTCAAACCGGAACAATCTTGGCCATTATAGTACGAGCCTCCTCAGCCTCCGGCTTGTTTTTCACGGTTACTACTACCGCCCCCAGAGTACCCACCACCTCCACCTGATGCACCATTATCCTCTGATCCACCTCCCCCACCGCCAAACCCACCAACTGCTCCTGGTGCAGGGCCCTCGTTATTACCGCTATTCATACCTCCGGATCGACCACCGATCCAGGCTTGAGAACGTGATCCACCTCTTTCCCCATGGGAGGAGCTTAGTCGGGTACAACCTTGACCAAACCAACCCGCTCCCCCTCCTCCAGTGCCAGCATTGTCTTCCACGGACACTCCTGATTTAGCTGCTGTTTTGTTAGTGCTTTGTCCGCCTTTAACCTCCACTGAATCTCCTCCCCTTTGTCCCACCACAATATTTAACACTGTTCCATTCCTATTGCACCTGACAGAAAAAGCTGACAGTTAGCTTGTATGCCAGGTACAATACGTGTTACCGTATACCCCTTCTGTTTAACTGCTTTACTCTACCTTCGCTTATCATGTCACAATGAGCCAACACAGGAGTGTGAGGTTTGATGGAATTCAGCCAGTATATTCCGCTGACCGCTTGTCCACCTTCGCTCGCCTTGATTTTCCTTGCACGAGTCTGCAGAAAGCTCTGGAATGGCTCCGAGGATAGTTAGAAAATAAGAAAACGAGAAAGTGAAGAAAAACTGCGAAATCCTCCCCTCCAAGACAATTAGCCAAATCATTTTGCCTTAACGCTCACCTCTCTTCATATCTCGTCTGAAGTAATATCTATCAGAGTTGGGTATAAAATCTTCAGGCCTGGCTTCCTTTGTACGGTTACTCAGCTCACACTTGTCTTGGGTGAACGCATAGTTAAAGCTTTGGCATCTGACGTCACGATAACACTCCCGGAAACACACATCACCGAATGCTGCTCCAGTGATTGTTTTAAAAATGTGTTTTTGAAGCATCCTACCAAAGATGGAGACTTCACGTGTATCACGGTGGTACTGAGTAACAGCTGAGTGAACTAATACCAACATGAAGAGGAGAACTGGTAAATAAAAAGAACTCTTGGACTCCCATTTTTGTTATAAAATCTCACCTGAAATGAAATCATTAAGTTTGAGAGCACAGTGATACAAATATGTAGGCTCCACTGAAAAACAGGGATAACTGCAGAGCCACTTATTGTTTGGCTGTTTTTCAAGTAGTATGACATATCGCACACACGCATTACGAGCGATACGTCATGCATACTACAAAATTTAAAGCTTGTTGTGAAAAAAAGCAAGCGTGAGATATGGCACGAGTCGATAAGAAACGGTAGCTAAAATAGTCCCATTGAGCGTTCGTCTACGGCTTAATGAAAAGTTTTACTCATTTTTTTACAATAAGAAGTTGTCAAAGCTCAATAGCAGAAACAGTTTTTACTAAGTACAGCGAACGGTCGTCGCCTCATTGCATGCAAAAAAAGACATCTAAATATAAAGTAACAGACTCCTTTACGACCCATTCCCGAATGTAGTAGCAGCTTTTTTCTGATTCAAACATTCACGCTATACTATTAAAATAACACACAGTTCGCTGCCCCTAAAAACGCTTATTAAAAACTTCCCAAAATGATACATTTGGTTTAGCTCTATCCTATCATGATGATAACAGAACCATAAGGTACTTCTCCTATGCTGTTAACTTGCCTGAGTGAGTATCGCAGTCTTTCTTCACTTTTCAAGATCGGTAGAGAGATCTTTAGAAACAAATTGACTTTAAATAAAACTTGACTAGTATTGAAAGAGGAACTTTACAGAGTTCAACATGCTTAAGTGATAAAACTATGAAACATGATGCTCTGTTTTCTTTAAAAACTTCTTTGAATGCCACCTGCAGACTTCCTTTGAAAAAATGTCTGCTGAGATTCACGCAGAATTTCCGTTTTCTTCGAAATTCAAAATACGAAGTCGTTGTTATAATGCAAGTAAATGGCAACGAAACTCTTCGTTTTATCTAATAAACACTTTTTTCAGAATTATTTGGCTTTTCAAAACTCGTTTCTTATTATTGTTTGTTCGACACAGCTTTAATATTGTTCTTGTTAGGAATAGGGAGAACCATAAACGTATTTTTTCACTCAGGTCATGACAATAAGGCGGAACTTATTTCGATTCTTACGTCATAAACGACATCTAAATAATTCCCGGTCCAACCCGACTTAAAAAGCATTTTATAATATTATTATTGCTCTTTCTCCTTATTTCTCATACCTATTTATGCGCTATTGGCCTCCTATATTCATTTTTAAATCAAAATGTGAGACCTCAGGTAATTTTTCTGTTTCTAAATTTGGATTTGTTTTCTCAATTTGACAAGAGGTACTTCTTCGCAATCACTTTTCGTGAGAGTTCTGCCGTGTATATTTTACATTTTTTTTTACATTTTTTTTTTCTTTTCAATGCATATTAAATATTTACTTTTTGATTAATACCAGAGAATTCTCTAAGTGAGACTAAGTGGATCAATTTTTGCAGAAAATAGAAAAAAAGTTATAAATTTTTATAGAATTAAAATGGTGTCACTTTGGATCGTGACGTATCGTTCGATCGCATCTGACCGCATGGTTCCAAATTAAATTTTATTCTCTCTATACCCTCTAGGAGCTAGTCGTCGGAGGGGTAGGGATGCTGTTGGATTTTTTTTTTTCGGGGGTTTCATGGATTTAGTTGGGAACAGAGGGGGCAGTCGTCTCCAACAAAGTGTAAAAGAGGGACTATAGAAAATTGAAGGCTAATGAAGGGTGGGGGTGGTTTTAAAAAATATCACAGAGCCTTAGTGGGGAGAGCAGTTAATCGTAACACAACCAAAATAATCAAAATTACAGAGAGAAATTAACCATTAGCCGTAAAATGATAACATTTTTAACCGTTAATTGCCGTAAAAGCGATCACCCATTGAGACTAGGCCTGTCCCGATTGGGATCCTAAGCTGCTGGAAAGTTGCTAATTTGAAAAGTTTCTAGAAATTACAAAAAATACAAAAAGTTGACACCTAAATTTCTTTATATTGTTATAGAAACATTAATTTGAATTTAAAAGGTCTATTTTGGTTCTTTACAAGAATTGCCAACATCAGTCACAAAAAAATAACTTGGCTTTAGAGAGTTGCTAAAAATATGGGCGAAATTTAAGGATACTCTAATGTCTAACGAACAAAACACATGGTTTATTAGACATCATTTTAGCCAATTGTCAAATGTAGTATTAAATAAGAGTGGAAATAGGCCAACGAAACGTTGTCAAGTGACACGTCATGTCTTCAAAAGCCTTTTGATAAACATTCAAGAATTTGCATGAATTGAAGTTTTCTATGAAATCGTTGACTTTTTCGTACTTAACGTGTGATTTAACTGATTCTCTCTTCATCTCAGAAAGAAGAAACTCATTCAGAACCTGCTGTCCACAAAACTAATTATACGTTTGATTTCCAATATCACTCTGTCAGTCTCGACGTACAAGTACAAGTTAAAACAAGTACCTTCACAAGTATCAGTTAACCTTTTATGGATATCAATCATTGTTCTTTGAAAGTACTAGTTCTCCTGCTGGTTTGTAAATTGCTAGAGTTGTAAGATGTTCGAAAAAAAATATAGAGTTAGGAATAGCGCACAATCTTTCATATGTAACAAATATAAAAGCCTTGACTGTGCTTTATTCCGTTGTAAAAAGCACGCAGGAAGCAGCTAGAACAAGAATGAATTGTAGGAAGAAACACGAGACGTAGTCTCGTGTTTGTCCCCACTTCTAGATTTTTATGTGTGTTTTTTTATGCACAGTATAGGATGCGAAGAGCAATACTTAGGAATAACAAATAAAGTGATTTCAGCGGGCCCCGTAAAAGAAAATAAATATCACGAAAAAAACGGCCCAATTGGGTTCATTGTTAGCGGTGCGATGCATGGGTCACTCCCTTATACTTCACACTCGCACTGTTATACTCCACTGATGGTTTTTGATGATCAGGACTTAATAACTAAATAGAGGTTATTCTTCCTTGTTTCCAAAAAAGAAAAGGATAAAGCGATTACAAAAACATCTACTGCAAAGGAGATGGAAAATTGTTAGTCTGAAATCTTATTATGTTAAAAGCGTTCTAAAAGAGCTAACAAAGAGTTAACTCTCCTGGCTAACGCAGTCTTGAACGAGAGTATGTTAGCACGTTTTTTTCTCATAAATTCCGGATGATAAAGAGAAAAAAAAACAAAGAAGCGCCCGCCTGAAACATCCTTAGGGCTCTGCGAACAATCAGATAAATATTCCTACTTGCGTCCGTTTTGATCGATCAAAACATTCAAAAAGGTTCGGTGTTATTCAAACCATTCAGTTGTTAGTAACTACCTTCGAATTAAAATGTCGAAGGGTGCTAGGCATGAGCCAGACTTTTACGTAACATTAATTTATTGAATAAATTTTGCAATCGTGCCTGTAATTCAAAATACCGTCCGAAGCTAAAGCCAACTGTAATAGGCTTCACTAAGTCGAGCAAAACGAGTTAAAGGAGGAAACAGGGGACTATTCAATCTGAAGATCAGCTTCCTTACTGGAGAAATCTAGGATATGAATTTTTCAAAGCATATTCGATAATCATGTTCTTATTATATATTTGGTAATTAAACCCTGCTCTAGAAAATCCACATGCTGGTAAATGGCTATTGCATGAAACTGGTTTGTGTTGTGCATATCTCCACTGGAGCATTTGTAAAGATCCTGATATCGAGATTGCAGGCAAATGGTACCAGCTTAAGCCAGAGACTGTGATGCACAATCGAAAGACAACAACATTACCATCATATGGGACATGCCAGTACTGACTGAACTATCACAGCGAACATACCAGACATCGTACTTAAGAGGGTTGTCAGTAATTTTCGAGAATCCGGCTACAGAAGCAAAAATTCAACATTTTTTAATTTGCTCAAAAAGACCCTTTTGGTGAATCGTTTTCAAAAATAATATTCAAAAGTTCCAGCGAGTTGTTATTTTGAAAAAAAAAATACGAAAGTTCGAAATCGGCCAAAACATACCTAATTTGCATAATTTCTATTGGGCTTTCAGTGCATTTTCACAACGCTCGCACAAGACAACGAAAAAATTATCTTGGATTCATTTTTTCATAAGTTGTTTTTTCATCCCTTGGAGTAGCTTTGCAACTATATTTCATCTCCAACTGAACTTTCTTTCGTTTGTAACCACCGCGTAAAGTACACTATATTTTCTATTCCGTTTGTACGCTGAATTTTGCTATATTTCAGACGACCATAACATAGAGGGTATACAAATGTACATAAAATAAAAGAGCTCTTTTCAACGAGAAATTCTTCGTGTTTATCATGTAAAAATAGTATTTTGGCCCGTGAAAAGCAAGCGCGCCAGACCAAAATATACAGCGTGCAGTTTCACGAAGTTAGGCCATTTTCCTTGCTGTACTCCTACTGCAAATCGCACGCTATTGGGACAAAACTCGACGTGTTTGGTCTCTACTTCAGTTTTGATTCATTTAAATATGTCGATTTTAACTTAAAATTAACCTTCCTTTAATTGTTAAGTGAACAAACCACCGTTTTAGGTAAAGTTTTTTGAGTTGACTTTTCTCAAGTGCTAAATAAACAAATCGCTGCTTACAAAGATACCAGCTCTGTCGACGTGTTTTTTAGCTGAAATTGGCCCGTCGCATATATTGTTCTTTAATTTACAATCTATCCCACTGGCATAAATTAAGAGTAAATTACATGTAACTATAAATGTTGTTGTAAATACGTGAGCGTGAGCTAAATAAAATCTTCGCATACTTAAAATATTCAAAATGTAGTTGTCGCATGAAAATACTCGCTTAATTGTGCATGAACCTCAGTGTTTTGCTCGGTCGCTTTTGCAGATTTCTACCACTGTCACTGTAAAACAGTATGTTTGTGTAGTCCACCTGTTTAGATACAT